>JAXGGA010016393.1:0-26769 GCA_038373865.1 Uloborus plumipes | reverse complement strand
AAAGTGTTTGAGTGCAGCCGTGGTCCGGATTATATTCCAAAACTTTTGGCTTTGAATCATGATGTCAACCCATAATTGAATTGTAATGCGTTTAAATTGTCTTAATGTAAATGTGTTACGAAAAATTAAAAAAAAAAAACAGATTTTAATGAGAATTATTCAATAGTTACCAAATTGCAAGAGATTACAAACATTTGATCAAAAATCTTGCTTTATCAACCAAAATGTATGTATGTAGCTTTAAAATTATCGGCTCAGCATAAAAATTTGCGCATTTTGGTGTGGGGCGCAAAACAGTTAATGGTGCCCTATGGAAATTATTTTAGAAATCAAAAAGAATTTTATTTTTAACCATTTCTATAACACTACCTGCTGTGCAATGTATATTTAAATGGTTATTCACTTGAATTCATAATATTAGTAAACATTTTTGGGAAAAACAGTTCCTTTGAGAGTCACCAAATGTGGTTTGAAAATGCTCAAAATCTTGTCCTAAGTTTAACACCTTGTAACTTATTTAAAGCTGGAAGTATCAAATTTTAGACAAATATTTTAAAATATTCAACTCTTCACCTTTAAAATGATATATTGTTTGTGTAAAAAAATTTGATCAACTGGTTGACCTTATCGTGGAATTGCAAAAAAAAAAAAATCTAGGGTCACCCGGGGCAATTCCTGGTCAGCAAGTTTCTGGGGTAATTCCTGGTCACAGTCCTTTTTATGTCTTAATAATCCTTCAGCAAAATGAAAAAAATCACAGAGGTACTCTGAACTATCTTCATTGTAATTCATTACTTAATTATGAGTTGACTGTGTATTTAGTTTGAAAAAAAAAAAAATTTAAATCGCTTGTTAAATTTCGTAAAACAAGATTGGCCTTAGTTTTGATACATTTTTACAAAGATCGTGATCAAACTCAAACTTCTGAATATTTTTCTTTTTTCTCTTTTTGGTTGAATTAGGTACTATGTCAGTTACTGAAAAATAGTTTTGGATTTACCATTATTGTTTTGAATAATTTGCAGGAAGGCTCCAAATAATGCCCCTGGTTACTGGGGTAATTCTTGGTCAGTGGGGCAATTCCTTGTCAGTCCTTTTTTTAATATTTATGAACTATTATTTCACCTATTATTGACATATGTCATTGATTTAAACTATATGTAACTCTGTGAGCCTTAACTGCAAAGTTAACTGTAACCGCAATGTAACATTCTTATCTGTTAATGATAAGTATACAATATACTGAATTTTTCTTTGTTAAATTTCATTCAATTAGTTTATAAATTTTAATAAGTATTCTTAATTATACTAAGAAAAATGCTTAACTGTAACTGCATTGTACTATTCACTTAACTGTTCACCTTAACCTGTTCATAACAGACAGAAGCATGTGCTCAGTGTGTATGGTGCATGTGCACTATATTTTTTATGGACCTATTTATTTGGTAGGTGAAGATTCATTCACACCAGATATAAAAGCTGTAGCTATTGCATACAAAGTGTACAAAAAGTATTTTGGCTAAGTTTTATTAAGTAAAGATATTATGTTGAAAAAAATTGCATTCTTCCTTAAAAAAACTAAATACAGTGTTTAATTAGCTATATATATAAATAAATTTTTTATCTAATTAGTTTAATAACTTGTATTAATAATGTGCTTACTAAATGTATGCCCGAAAGCAGAATACTGCTAAATCGGCGACGTACGTCACAGAACAAACATCGGGGCTACAGAACATGCAGAACAATTGTGTTCAAAGTTGAGCAAAAAAAAAAGTGTAATCGTTCGAAAGCAAAAAAAAAAAAAACGCTTCGTACGTAGATCATGTCTCGCAGAACAGTAGGCAAAAAAGCCGCCGCGCCGTAGCCAGTGCCGTGAAAATTGCCATATAGACCGCAGCCAGCAGACGTGCGGACGACTTGAGCTTCTGAGGACCTTCCTGTTTTTTCCGCAGAACTTCAGTGATGACACTTGCGCAAGTTTCGTTTGAAGTTCTGCAGTTCTTCTTATTTGGACCGCAGAACTTCAGCTACGAAACTTGCAGTTCACATTCGTTATTCAAAAAATGTTTCCAACGATTTTTTTTTTCCGCATGAGAATCGCGGGGACGCAACCTTAGTCTGAAATTCTGCGAGCCTTCACATTTTGGCCGCAGATTTCAAGTGACGAAGCTTGCGGTAGGTACACAAATCAGTTCTTCAAATTATGTTTGTATGTTTGAAACAATTTTTTCCCAAGAAAATTGCAGGGGCGCAGGTTTTCAATTGAAATTTTGCAGGTCTACACATTTTATCCGCAGAACTTCAGTAACGACACTTCGTAGCATATATTAGATATTCTTTTTTGGTTAAAACCATGTTTTCTCATGAGGGGATTGCGGGGACGCAAGCTTCGCTTGAAATTCTTCGGGCTTTCACACTTTGGCCGCAGAACTTCAGGGACGAAGCGTGTAGTACAGATAGTTTTTCAAATTATGTTTAAAACAATTAATTCTTCCGCGTTAAAAAAGTCACGGGGAGCGGGATTCGTTTGAAGTTCTGCGGGGGGGGCCTGCACATTTTATCCGCAGAACTTCAGTGACGAAACTTGCGGTACAAATTAGATATTCGACAATGTTCAAAACATTTTTTCCTCGTGAGAGAATCGCGGGAGGGAGGGGGGGGGGGTACTTGCCTGAAGTTTCGCGGTCTTTCCCATATTGGCCGTAAAACTTCAGAGGCGAAACTTGCAGTGCATTATCAGTTATTCAAATGATGTTTAAAACTAGTAACTCTTCCTGTTGAGAGAATCGAGGGGCACAGGCTTCGTTTTAAGATCTACGGGCTTTTACATTTTGGCCACAGAACGTCAGCAACGAAACTTTCAGAACAAATTAGCTTTTCAAATTTTCTTTAAAACAATAAATCGTTACTCATCAATAAATGGCGGGAGGGGTGTTCGATTGAAGTTCTCATTACGTTTTGACCGCAGAACTGCTGTGACGAATCTTACAGAACAAATTAAGATTTTAAATAATTTTTCCTACTGAAGAATCGAGGGGACACAAGCTACGTCTGTAGTTCTGCGGGCCTTATCATTTTGACCGCAAATTAGTTATTCAAATTGTATTAAAAACAATTTTTCCGGTGAGAGAATCGCGGGGGTAAAGCTTTGTTTAAAGTTCTGCGGCATTTCACATATTGCCGCAGAATTGCACTTACGGAACTCGCAGTGAAAATTATTTATTCAAATGATGTTTAAAACAATTTTTTCGCGTATAAGAAACGCGGGATGGAGGGGGGGGGAGCCTTCTTTCAAGTTTTTCGGGATTTCACATTTTGGAAGTAGAATTTCTGACGGAGCTTGAACTAAAAATAGTTATTCAAATTATTTTAAAACAATTTTTCCGCTTGAGAGAATCGCGGGGACGAAGTTTTTTTTTGAAACAAATAACTTCAGGCTAAAATAAGGAAAATAGGTGTAGTCCGACCCCCCCCCCCCCCGCCAATCGGAAAAATGTTTTTTAATATTTGTTCTGCGATCCGGAAATTAGTTAACGTCCCGATGCCGAGCTTGAACTTTTTGAACTTGAGTTTTTTGAACTGAATTTCTGCACCGATGATGAAGTATATATATAGTAAGCATTAATAACATAATTATAAATATATTTGTCAAACTAAAGCATTTAAAATATGAATTAATAAAAATAAAGCAAGAAGTATTTGCAAACTTATGAAATCTTTCTAATTCAAACTCTTCATAGAAAAATGAAACAAATTTTAAAAATAATTATTGTCTTTACCATGGTATTATTAAGTTGATTTGGTTGGATATTTGGCATAAAAGCCTTAATAGGCTATACTGAGCCAAACAATTGTTTAAAAGTAAAGGTGTCAAAATGAAAATGTTTGAAGAAGAGCCTGTAGAATTAAGAAAATGTTTGCTGAAATCAACTCATCAATGAAGTTTTAAATTTTGAATAGTAAAAAACAGAGATCCAAACTGCTGAAGAAGGAACAATTTACCTAACAAGTCTTTCAAAGAAAGATGAAAATGACTAAATAATCTGAAACGAATATTATTGAAATTTGGATGATCGCGAGGCAATCTCCATTGTATGCAGTATTGTCTGATTGACATTACGTGTGCTGCATAAGAGAACTAGTTCATGGCAAAACAAATGTCTATGAGTAAATCTGGTGTGGCCCAAAGAAAGAGGTATTACAACTTCTTTTCTGGTGATCTTTGATGACTTGAAACATTCGTCGAAGGCGGACAACAGTGCAAATAATTTCGCGATTCTCTCCATTACAGTTCTTAAAAAAAAAAAAAAACACAAAGACAGCATGTAAGTACGCAAGCATATATGGGTCATTCCAACGAAAATGGTACAAATCATGTCCGAGACTTTAGAATTTTTTAAAATCAATTTTAATAACTCCCACCCATTAAGTGTATTTTTTATTGGTTCTCCATTTAATTTTGTGCCATCAAGTATCAATTGATTAGGTATAATCCATTTAGAAAGGACACAACAAAAATTATCTTTGTCAGAAGAAGGAGAAAATGACGTGTCCCAGCTTCAAATTGCTATAATTTTAAATGTGATTTAAAATTAAACTGAAATGTAACAACAAAATAAATGACACTGCAGTGCACAAAAGATGCTTCTAACACCATTTCTGCAGTTTATTACGCAAATGAAAAAAAAAAATCCCCCAAAAATACTAGTTTCCCTAGTTTTTCTGTGTTTCGAATTGTCCACTCTGTTATAAGACTTTTGGAAGAAAAAATAAACAATTGCATTCTATCTGATATATTTTTTAAAAAATATAGGTAGTATAACTGCCGTGATTAGCGTGCTACATTGAATTATATCGTCAACAACCAGGGTGAGCCTCATTCTTTTCTTATGGTAGTTAATTTTAACTGTTGGATGTCCACTCTGTTACAGTATATATATATATATATATATATATATATATATATATATATATATATATATATATATATATATATATATTATATATATATATATATATATATATATATATATATATTTCAATTTGGTTGCGTTTCATTAAATTCTAAATTACAGGTACATTATATGAAAAAATGAGAAAACACTCTTCGGTAACATATAATAAATCTACCTTGCAGAACAATTTTGGTCAAATAATTTTGCGTTGCAGAACATCACTAAGTATTCTGCTTTGGGGAATGTATGTATTTGCATCAATCATGTGAGTGACCAATAATTGCCCCTTAAGTGGCCAGGAATTACCCCATCTCTGGGGCAATTCCTGGTCACTAATTAACGACAATTATTCAAGTTCATTATGTATTGTTGATAGCATGAATATTTTATTCGATGGACATCCCAATGTGCTTCCTCCATACCAAAATTTGTAACTCTAACTTAGATAGATTTTGTGATAATTGGATGTTAATGCCTTTTGACCAGGAATTACCCCAGGTGACCCTATAAAATTTAAGACTTGTTCATGAGATTTGAATCTGTTGCTTGAGGACAATTACAAGTGTACTCAATTAAAATTTTCTGATTATTTTATAAAATAAGGAATCCTTTAAATTTCTTTTCCAGGCATTTCAAAAATGCACATTTTGAAGTAATTCATGTTATTGCAGTTAAATAATTAATTCAATTGATACACTGTATTACCATCAAAATACTGTCAATGCTGAAGTGCACTAGCCTTTCCAGGCCTATCATTTCAAATTTTACCTCGGGAGGGGGAGGGAGTCGAAGGGCTTCATATTATATTGAAAAACAACAAAAATCACACTCATGTACGTATAAATACATGGATTTCTTGAAGCCGGAGGATGGTTACCTTTTAAAAACTGTCAGTATTTGCTTTTATTACTAAATAAATAGTGTGTTGACTGTTTAAAATATGTTGATTATGTTATCATTTTAATGCCATTTCAACTTTCTAATCAAGAATGGGCAGTATTTTACTATTTATGCACTTGATTACTTAAAAATACGTAACTAAAAATATTTTTAAATGTCGGAAGTCATTTCCAGTCAAAATCTTCATAACATTGGTTATAAATTGTTAAAACTTTGTACAGTCCTTGATTACTATTGAATCATTCATTTAATTGATATTTACGGAGCTGTTCCTAAATGGCAATTTCTCTGCTCCTGAACACCCTGAGGCTATTGGGATCACTGCAAAAGGCAATCCAATAACCTGCCACAGGTGTCAGCGATGATGGTTTTAAACTTTTTGCGGAGAAAACGAAATTGAAATTTTTTTACTCGGTGACTTTTACGTAGTACGGCAGCCCAGATCAAAGATGTCGTTTCACCCTTGTCGCTAGATACAGCTCCTTACTCTATTGGCACTAAAAATCCAACCAGCTGTCGGAAGCGGAAATAATTTATACATAACGGATACCTTTGAAGACTTATTAAACGTTCCTTGCTGTAACATTAATATGAGTCACTAGTGCTGTTTTGCTAAAAACCACATCAAGTTTTCTTTTTCTTCACTTCTCCTTTTTGTCTTTCTTTTATCTCCCTTTTTCCTCAGGAGATGCCCCGAGGCTGTATAGCCCCTGCAATGTGTGGACTCTGGTGTAAATACATTAATTTTTCAAAGCTAAGAAGAACCACCCCCTTGAATGACTGTGATTCTATTAGTTCTAAAAAGAGGAAAATAGAAAAACGTGCAAGCAGCGTATTTACTCCAACTTTCGGAGTAATAGGAGAAGATCCAGAAATTTTCGTCGAGTTTCAGTGGCCAATGAAGTGAAAGAAAAACAAAGAAGAATTTAAACCTCCAATAAAATATACAATATATTGCATGTCAAGGCCGTAGCCAGGATTTTTTTTCGGGGGGGGGGGTTCGAAGTGAAGAAAGTTTGTTTGAAAAAAAAATAAATAATGCAACTTTTATGACGCAATGGGAGCAAAGGCTGTTTGTACGGAGGGGGGGGGGGCAAGGGGGCACCTGCTCCCCTTCACTTCCGAAAGTAAAGGGGCCCTGCCCTTCACTTTTTAGAGCGAAAAATTAACGGTCGGTTATTTACTGGGTGGATTGATTTATTTCATGAAAATTAAAAACTGAAAATAACACAAAAATGTTTTTTTTTCCTCATCTTATTTCACAAGAAAGGAACTTTGAATTGCAAAGGGGATATCTACAGTAAAATCCATCCTGCATTTCAGACTGTATTAAAGTTTTTGGAGGTCATTTGTTAAAATCCAATAATATAGGCAAATTTTACAGAAAAAAAAAACAACTTTAGGGTGCCGCCCTAAGCTCCTCACAAACTTCTTTTGATCCCCCAATTTCTTGGTGCACCAGCCACCTATGATTGGGAGTATGTTGGACTAACAGGAAGGAGAGCGAAGTTGAGGTAATGGACAAGATGTTAATCAATAGGCTTTTGGGAAGAAGGAAAGGAGTCTTTCTCCTCTCCTGCATTATTTTTCAAATAAATTTATCAGAATTTATGACGACATCATGTTTGAAAAATTGAAGAAAAGATAATAAAAGAAACTCTGCGACTTGGTGACCTTCTCTGCGACTTGGTGACGTGGGATCCGTGGGACCGAAGGAAGGAACATAAAGGAGTGCGACGATAAATTGCTATGTGCTATAGGGGTCGAGAAATATAGTACAAAACACTTCGCACCCAGAAAACAAAGAATGCATTTTCGTTAACTCATCACCTCTCCATTGATAATAACAATAACTGATTTAAACATCTGTATCTGTTTTTACTGTGATCAATGTGTTAAGAGATAGAAGTTTTTAAAAAATCTTATACTTTTTGCTAATTTGTTAGCAGTAAGCCCAAAAGGGGACCACACTTGTTTTGTGGGGTAAAGGAGAGGATCTTCTGTCTCTTTCCATGATAAATAAATCTCAACGACAAGTGAAGTAAATTTTGTTATCCCGTTAAAGATTATACACCAGCAGGAGAGACGGAATAATTTAAGTTTTAAGTTGAAAAGATAGAAAAAAACTCCTTTGGCGAAATAGTGCGCAGAACTATGGGTCATTCCATGTCAAGTGTCCCAAACTTCGAGAAAATCCCCACTCGACCCCCTCCGATTTTAATGAAAATTTTTTTGGATGTACATATAAAACTTACATGAAACCATACGAAATTATAGCTCTATAAGCCATATGGTTTAGACAATAAAAATTATTTTAGAAAGGCCTCTTTTTCGTGTCTTGAAAAAAAATCACCAAATCGTCGAGTTTGTGCTTTTATTGCTCGCGATCTAAGACGATTATCAGGCTCAAATTTGGTGATTCTAATCACTGTTTATGGTAGAATAGCCTACTTGTGTAACAGAAGCTCCACGCACTGTAGATTTTTTGCAGTTTGCTGCCAAAGTTGGTAAAAAATCGTATTTTGGCAAATTTGACCACACGTTATCAGCTTGTATCTGCTGAGAGAATGACTTTCTAAAGCTAATTCTTTCCTCGTTTGTAGCCTGATAGTTCGTCCGAAAGGTGTGCTAGTGGCATCTCGATAGCTCAAATAATTGATGAATTATGCGAGTTGAAATTCCAGTCAAATTTCTTTTTTCTCAATTTTGTCTCAATTTCAAAGGGCAATATCTCGCAAGGATCATCTTGAATTTCAATTTTCTTTACATTATTGGAAAGAACACACTTTTCTTAACTAAAAAACGTTATTTTTATTTTTGAGACAAACCAGTTTCAAGGGGATATTGCAGATCAAAAATGTGTACGTCATTCAACGTGAAATTAAAGAAAAAAAGACATTTGACCTCAAAAGTTGATGTCAATTTGTTCTATTAAAATTTGGAGCTATTGTTTTTATGTTCTGATAAAAAAAAAACTTTTTTAGATATTTTCGAACTTTAGTTTTTGTGTGCGCATCCGTAAAAACTCAAAAAATGGAAAAAAAATAAAGTTTCGTTTTTAACAGAAATAATTATCTTCTTATCGCTGCTATAAGAGCCTGAGTCTTTTCCAATGTATTATTTTTAAGCTCTTGAAACAGAATTTCGGATAATATGTCACTTGGCAAGGTGTCATTAATATTTTAAATTCATAAAAAGTATTGTTTCCTTTTTCAAAAAAAAAAAAATAAAAACAATTAATAAAAGATATAAATAATAAATTAAACAGTTAATATGGTGTGTACGTGATAAAAAATATGTATAATAGGACTGCAGAGCTATTTTTCTAAAAAGCGATAACGAAAGTTTTCGATAGAGTTGAATATTGCAATTATTTCCACCGTGTAAATAAATGATAACAATAGTAATTGAACATATGATAAGTAGTAATTGAAAATCCATTCTTTATACTGCCGAGGATGTGTCTTTCAGCCTGTGATTGCAATTTGCCCATAAACAAAAATGATGAAAAATGGGAAAATGCTTTTTATGACCTTGAAAAATTAATGACCTATAACCTTGCCAAGTGACATATCATCCAAAATTCTGTTTCAAGAGCTTAAAAATAACACATAGAGAGACTCAAGCTCTTATAGCAGCGATAAGAAGATAATTATTTTTGTTAAAAACGAAACTTTTTTTTTTGCCTTTTCTTGAGTTTTTATGAATGCGCACTCAAACACTTAAGTTCAAAAATATCTAAAAAAAAGGGTTTTTTCATCAGAACATAAGCACAATAGCTCCTGCAAATAATAATAGAACAAATTGACATCAACTTTTGAGGTCTATGTCTTTTTTTCTTTGATTTCAAAAGGTTGCGTCCGTTCGTCCACGTTGAATGACGTATACATTTTTGATCTGCAATATCCCCTTGAAACTGGTTTGTCTCAAAAATAAAAATAACGTTTTTTAGTTAAGAAAAGTGTGTTCTTTCCAATGATGTAAAGAAAATTGAAATTTAAGATGACCCTTGCGAGGTATTGCCCTTTAAAATTGATACAAAATTGAGAAAAAAGAAATTTGACTGGAATTTCAACTCGCATAATTCATCAATTATTTGAGCTATCGAGATGCCACTAGCACACCTTTCGGACGAACTATCAGGCTACAAACGAGGAAAGAATTAGCTTCAGAAAGTCATTCTCTCAGCAGATACAAGCTGATAAGGTATGGTCAAAATTTGCCAAAATACGATTTTTTACCAACTTTGGCAGCAAATTGCAAAAAATCTACAGTGCATGGAGCTTCTGTTACACAAGTAGGCTATTCTACCCTAAACAGTGATCAGAATCACCAAATTTGAGTCTGATAATCGTCTTAGGTCGCGAGCAATAAAAGCACAAACTTGACAATTTGGACAGTTCTTTCAAGACACGAAAAAGAGGCCTTTCTAAAATAATTTTTACTGGCTGAACCATAAGGTTTATGGAGCTATAATTTGGTATGGTTTCATGCAAGTCTTATACATACATCCAAAAAAAATTTCATCAAAATCGGAGGGGGTCGAGTGGGGACGCCTCGTACACTTGACATAGAATGACCTCTATTCAAGTTTATTCAAAGGATTTTTTTTATTTTTATTATTCTAATTTTTCTTTATATCATCAAAAACCTCAGACCCGTCACAACTTCGGGGGGGGGGGGGGGTACCTCCAATCATCAAACCTTGAAATTTTCTTTTTTTTTTTCTTCTTTTTTAGTTGAATACTTTTTAAAAACTTTTGAGGTTTGAAAATTTCGGGGGGGGGTTCTGACCCCCTGACCCCCCCCCCCCCCGCTGGCTACGGCCTTGTTGCATGTCAATTAATATTTTAAAAACAATCTGTTAAATTGCATCCCAATTATTTTTAAAAAATATAAATAACAATTTATTAATATGCTGTTCATATTTAAATAAAAATTTTCAAATAAATGAAATTTCATCTTTCTTGTATTTAATGCGTCGTTTCACTGAAAACAAGAAAAGCTCAACATTGTTGCTTTCAAATTTTATACAACAACGTTAAAGAAGTACACATATGTGCAGCAACCTATTTCAGCGTTTGCATAACAAAAGGAACCCTCTAACAATGCAAAAAGATGTTTAATGTATTGTACACCCGAGCTTGTACCCCTTCGAAAGTTCCCACCTAAATTTGAGATCGGGCATTTTTCGATTCCTTAGATTTTTTTTAATTTGGTTTGCATGGTTTCAACGAACTCCACGAATAGTTGATTAGTTTTTTTCAAAACCAAATAGAAAGACTTTTCTCGATAATAGCACTTGACCGACTAAGCTAAGAAAATAAAATTCTGTCATAGAGTAGAGTACTTTTTCCTCCCATTGGTGCTTGTTTTACTAAAAGTTGCATCGTTACTGATTAAAAGTGTATTTTATCTCTCCCTAAATCCGCACTTGGGTAAGAGTAAATTAAAAAATACATAAACGTATGAACAACAATGATAAAATTCCTTCCTACCTCAAGAAAAAGGGCCTTGACAATAATAAATCCCGTTCGGATAAGCACGTGTAAGCTCACTGATCTGACGCCCATTCGCACGTGTTTCGATAGCACTGCACTTCAACGAGTTTGTGCGGTTGCGACATCTAGCGCCCGTTACTGGATGTAAAATACAATTTTCGATCACGTATGAAAGCTTCGATGGAGTTATGTCATTGCTACTCTCTCTAGCAGGGCCGGCCCGGCGTAAATATTTCGCACAAGCAGAGAATTATTTGGGGCCTCACGTTTTTCTTCCAAGCACACATGATTGACCAACACCAAGACAAAAGCAAATTATTACAAATGAACCAGCAGAATATTTATTTGCATTCTGATAATAATTTTAGAATTAAAATCAGTGGTTGGAAAAAATAAAAATAACAGTATATTATAAGACTAATCATTAAAAAAATAGTAAATTAAAATAAAATAGTCGAACTTGAATAATTCGAACGTCTTTTATTCGAATTCGAAGTTTTTCGTCGGTCCCTTGAAACTTGCATTCAATTAATACTAAAATCTTCTTGGTTATTTCGAAGTTTAACTAATTTAATTACAAGTTTTTTTCTTTCAAAACCGATAAAATCTGGTTTCAATACAGTCATTTGAAAGGAGACAGAGTTATTTTTAGCAACCCTGGTAAATTCTGTAAGAAACTTAGACCATTAAGTAAAACAAATCCTATTGATCTAAGGCAGTGGTGGCCAACCCGCGGCACGCGTGCCACAGTGTGGCAAGGCAGAGTATTTAGAGTGGCACGCGAAGACTTATTGAACTTTTTTCAAAATTAAATAATAATGTGGTTTTCAGCAATTTTGTGGAACTTTTTAAACCTTATTCTCATAGTTGAAAAAATCCTTTTAAAACCTTATTGCTAATTCATTTGTATTTAATTATAAATATAATACGTTATAATATGGTCAAAAACTTAATCTGGAGATGTAATCGTGCGTTCCATAAATGATTTGTGCAAGAATCCAAAGAGCGGGAGCTGGGGGGGGGGGACGTCGTTCCCAAAACCCTAAGTGATTCTGAGGATTCCGACTCAGACTCGGATGCTTTTTTAACGGATGGCACAACTTAATCACGCTCTACCAAAGATGGTTCAGCAAATGACCAGAAATTTGAATTATCACTGAGAGGGAGGTCTTTGGGCTAAAACTTTCTAAACTAACTTAACTGTTAGCCACTGTCGGATCTAGGAGAGAGCAAGGGGGCCCTAGCTTCGGGCAGCAAAACTTTATGGTATCGAAAGCCCGAATGCGGGTCTAAAAATGTGTCATAAACTCCCGAGGAGTCCAAAAAATTCTTAAAATTACGTTTTTCACCCTCTTATTGCAGGGTCATTCCATGTCAGTTCACCCGGCCATGTAACCCATGTCCTCGGATTTTGATAAAACTTGTTTTTTTAATATTTTTATGGTGGTAAGTAACCATATGAATTCTTTTGCCCATATGTGATCTGGTTTTTGTTTTACAGGTCGTCAAACTTTTCAAAAAATTGCATTTTCTGTCAACCGCTAAGCCTAATCTGCATGTATGCGTATCTATTCAGTAAATTGTGACTGGTGCAGAAATCTTTCAATATCTCTCAAAATTCTCAGATATGTTGCTGAAAGTATGAGGATTTAATAAAAAAATACTTGAAATTTATATATTGTAATTTTGTTTGAATAAAATTTGAACAAACTACGACAAGCAATTTTTTTCTTGTGCAAAACATGAGTTTACTTAAGTGGCATTTCACGAAAAGGCGGAGGTCCTATTCAATAATGGGAGCATTCGAAATGAGCCTGAAGGTGTGTTCTATCATTGCAAAGAATAAAATTAGTGTTTTTTTACGTTTCCTCGTTGCTATTGCGCAATATACACATTTCAGTACCAACATTTTTGAAAAAAAGTTCTAGTCATTTTCCTAACCTAAACTTCACTGAAAAGCAAACATACCTTTATTTTTAAGTGTATTTACAGCCCTATTATACTACTTAAAAATCATCTTAATCCCTTATTTAGCAGAAAAAAAGTGAGAAATAATTTATGACTCCCAAATTCAGTTGTTAAGTTCAGCAAAACATCAGTTGTAGAATAAAAATGTGAAAAACATGAATTTACTTTAGTGGCTTTTTCATAAAGAGGCGAAGGTCATGTTCAATAATAGCAGCATTCGAAATAAACCTAAAGGTGTGTTCTATCATTGCAAAGAATAAAATTAGTGGCTTTCTTTCGTTTTCTTGTTGCTATTGCACAATATACACATTTCAGTACCAACATTTTTGAAAAAAGCTCTAGTTATTTTCCTAACTTAATTTTCACCCCTAAGTAAGGGCTAAGGCAAAAACATGCAATACACCGCCAACTCGGCTATTTCGATCTATTGACTGAAGTTTCGTGCTTATTATGCACTCATCCGCATGGAATACGAAACTAGCCGAGTTGGAGGCAAAAATCCTCTTATAAAGCAAAGAGAGCAGAAAAAAAAAACTGGTAGCTAATGTGAAATTCGAACACCAGAGAGCGGCCGCACTTGGTACGGTACATCGTTTACGAGTTGAACCGTACCAAGTGCGGTCGCTCGCTGGTGTTCTTATTTCACATTAGCTACCAGTTTTTTTCGGCTCTCTTTGCTTTATAAGAGGACTTTTGCCTTCAACTCGGCTAAAAGGGGCGGTTACTCACTGCTTTATCCACTCATTCTTTATCCCTTTTATCACTATCACCCATATTTTGATAAAATAAAAAGACACCTGATATATGCGCAAATGCAAGGAAGGTCGAGCGTTAAAATATCAAACAGTATTTTCCTTAAATTTCCTGAAAACAGGATCACACAAACACTTCAAAGACAAACAATCCGATAAGAGCCGGAAACACATATTTTTCATTATTATTTTTTCTTCAAAGATTGGGCTATCCTATCTCTTCTTCGCACATTCAATATAATTATAAATCATTAACACTAATTACAATACTTTTTATGTTACAAAACATGAGCAATGCTTACTTTACTCATAAAATATTGAAAATCTAGTTAGAAAAATAACTAGAACTTTTTTCAAAAATGTTGGTACTGAAATGTGTATATTGTGCAATAGCAACAAGAAAACGAAAAAAAGCCAATAATTTTATTCTTTGCAATGATAGAACACACCTTCAGGCTCATTTCGAATGCTCCCATTATTGAATAGGATTTCCGCCTTTTCGTGAAATGCCACTTAAGTAAACTCATGTTTTGCACAAGAAAAAAAATGCTTGTCGTAGTTTGTTCAAATTTTATTCAAACAAAATTACATTATACAGGGTGTCCACTCCAATCGTGGACCAATAGCTAATTTCTAAACCGTTAGAGATAAGCATATAGTTCATTTCGGAAAAAATCTCCAAATTACGAAAAGAATTTTGGGTCTATTCAATGTTTTTCAAAAAATCAAATTTTGAAAGAGTTACGAAATTTAAATTTTTATACAGCCCCCCAGTCCTATCAATCATATTTAGTAAAACATTCTTGACACTGTAACGTTTAAAACTAAAAAAAAATTATTCTTCTACCACAAAAATTGACCGAGTTATGACGTTTTGAAAAATCAAGGTTTTGCATTGTTTCATGACGTCATCGAGAGATCGCTTCCTCTTGATTTTTCAAAATCTTGATTTTTCAAAACGTCATAACTCGGTCAATTTTTGTGGTAGAAGAGTGATTTTTTTTTAGTTTTAAACGTTACAGTGTCAAGAATGTTTTACTAAATATGATTGATAGGACTGAGGGGCTGTGTAAAAATTTAAATTTCGTAACTCTTTCAAAATTTGATTTTTTGAAAAACATTGAATAGACCCAAAATTCCTTTCGTAATTTGGTAATTATTTCCTAAATAAACTATATGCTTATCTCTAACGGTTTAGAAATTAGCTATTGGTCCACGATTGGAGTGGACACCCTGTATAAATTTCAAGTATTTTTTTATTAAATCCTCATACTTTCAGCAACATATCTGAGAATTTTGAGAGATATTGAAAGATTTCTGCACCCGTCACAATTTACTGAATAGATACGCATACATGCAGATTAGGCTTAGCGGTTGACAGAAAATGCAATTTTCTGAAAAGTTTGACGGCCTGTAAAACAAAAACCAGATCACATATGGGCAAAAGAATTCATATGGTTACTTACCAATATACAAATATTAAATACACCAAATTTTATCAAAATCCGAGGACATGGGTTACAAAATCCTGTTTTCCTGTGTGATTTGACATGGATTGACCCTGCAGAAAATTTCTGGAGAAGTGTTCCGACCTCCACTTCCTGTCCTAAGATCCCTATGTTTAGAAATGCATTTTAGTGCATAAATTCTAAACATTTCCAGAGAAAAGCAGCTTTTCTACCTCTTCTCTTAAATTAGCCAAATGTATCCTAAAATGACATTTTTGAAACTTCTATTTCAAAAAGATTGCAGTGCGGATTCCCCTTTTCCTTCCCTGACATCGCCAACTTTGTGTATGTGTTTTTAAACGAAAGAGCCTTCGAATCTCCCAACCTTTTCCTTAACATCACCAACTATTACACGAATTGCATGGTAAGAGCCTAAACATGGAAACATTTCTGGAGGAACCCCCGAACTCTCCTAAACAATCTAAGAATGCATCTTTTGGTTTTCAATTTTGAAATTATTAATGGAAGAGCAAGCACTACTTCCTCCAATATCTCAAAATTTCGTCTAAAACTCCATTTTTAAAACTTCAGTTTAAAAAAGTTTCCCATGACAGCCTCCAAATCCCAGGCCTTCCAAAGTTATTAAAGATAGTCTAAAATTTATTTACAGACTTTAATTTAGAAAAATTTCTTGTGAAGGGCTGCTGAATTCACAGTTTCCCAAACGTTACTACAAAGATGCCGTGAAATTAAAGTTAAACAGCGAAGAGATGGCGGGTCGATTGGAAACGGAAACGGGCCACTTCATTTAAAAATAGGTTGGATTAAGCCTTGGTTTCCTAGGAGTGAAATCGTCGATCTCTGGCGAGGCGACGGTCGCAGCCTTCTTCTGCGCATGCGCCTGAGCCGCAGATTGACGTCGCTTCACGCCACGCTCCAATCAAACTGGTTCTGATTCCAGCGTGCAGTCGCGCCCGGTGTCGGCGACGATTGTCGCGTTCTAGGAAACCAAGGCTTTAGCGAGAAAGCACAAGTTCACTGCTTACGCGTTCCAGCAGATCCAACCTATTTCAAAATGAAGTGGTCCGTTTCCGCTTCCAGTCGATCCACCATCTCTTTGCGGTTCAACTATACGTGTTTACGATTTCAGTTTTGAAAATTCTCCGAGAGATATCTCTGCATTCTCCCTCTTATTTAAAGTCTGCAGATATGGCCTAGACCTGAACCTTTCGTTCTCAATGACTACTCAAAAATGACTTCACACAATGTCGCGAAAAATTTCAATGGAAACCCTGAAAGGTACCTTTCTTCTATGGTTTTCAAATAAAACCTAAAGACACATTTTTAGGACAATTTCGTACACACTTTAGAAGAGATGAACTTGATCACATTAAGGTTTCGCTCTATGTGACAGTCTTCAATTGTACTTTTCTAACTTCAGTGTTGAAAATTTTTTAGAGAGCGAGAGCCCCTACCAATTTACCGTTTCCCTAACCTGACCAAAGATAGCAAAAAACGAGTTTTCCCTGCACGGAGCTTCTTCACTGCTCAAACTTAGAGAAATAATATATTTGAGTAAAAGTAACACAATCAGCCCATAAATAAAAATAATTCCCTTTTTTGTCATTGAAAAATTCAAAGTGACACGCGAAATATTTTTTTCCCGAAAGTGGCACTTTTCCCAAAAAGGTTGGCCACCCCTGATCTAAGGTATGAAAGAGAAGGGGGTGGGAGAATTAACCTTATCTGTTCTAGGAAACTGCGTGGGGACAAAAGGGGAAAAGTGAGACAGACCACCTGTTTCATTTCATTTCACTCTTTAGGACAGGGCTGCCCGCAGGGCCGTCGGCGAGGGGGGGTGGGGGGGGGTGCTACACCCCCCCCCCCACTTTTCTGAAGAAAGGGGCCGCCAATTTTATTATATTATTAAAATGAAATTTTATAAAAATATTTCAAGACTTTAAACGAAATTTAAAAGAGAAGCGGAATAATTTAAACATTATTAAGAATATCAGTAAACCTGAATTTTTTAAAATGTCCTGTATTTTCCGCGGCCCCAATTATTACCTATCAAAAATAAATAATTGAGGCCGCGAAAAATAGTTAAGATTCCTTCACAGCAACATTCATTGCGAAAAATACGAAATTTTCTCGTTCATGGGGTCATGTAAACGGGAAACTATAGGTCGTCCTGCCCAGTTTAGAAAAAAAAGTACGTATAAATATGTGCGAGAGCTTTAAAAGGTACGCGAACCTCTGTAACTAAAATTAGTTAAATTAATAAAACACAAATAAAATTATATATACATAATTCAACAAGATCGATGCAATATTAAAAAAGAAGAATATATGCAGAGGGCCGCCAAATTTTATATTTTAAATAAATTAAAATAAATGATCAATGCAATAATTAAAAGGGAAAAAAAGATAATATGCAGGGGCCACCAAATTTTATATTTTAAATAAATTTAAATTAAAGAAAATTACGCAAAATACCATTATCGAAAGATAATGCAATGTTTAAACTGAAGACAATTTAAAAAAAAATTAACACTTTTCATTTTGTGTTGGGACCGAACGAATTTTTTTATGTAGTAAATTTGAAGAAATAATAATAATAATAATAATAAATGTTTATTATACTGAAATAAAAAGGGGGGGGGGATTAAATGCGGTTGCCCTCTCTGCGGCACATTGAAGAGGCTCTTTTAACCTCTGCAGACCATCAAAATGAAAATCGCATATATTGGTGAATATTGTGCACACGGCCACACGGTATAAAGTCACTGTTATACTCCAGATTTTTTTTCTAATTCACATCGCAGTCAAACGACGCAAAACTGCTCATTGACCCTTTTTTTCGGTGGAAAAAGGAAACAAACAAATGCGCGGAACTGAAATGTAATTGTACAGGCTGTTTTGCAGAAAAAAGGCGCCGTTTTGTGTCGAAAATCAAGGGGAATTTCTTATAGCCCGCGGAAAATTGAAGTACATCAAACGACCTCATCAAGCCCCAAGTACAGTCTTGCACTCTGTCAATCCTTGTCCTCGTCTCTTCCTGGTGGGTGAAAAACATGAGGGGCTTTGAGAATGATCTTGCCTAAGGGATAAAAAGAGGAGATTTGCTAAAATCTGTTTACCAGAGAGAGGGCATTCGGTTTTAATAATGGTTAACATTTGGTTCTAATTATTATTAGTTATGGGAACTTCCGCTGTGAGTTCAGTGCTAGCAGAATTTTTTCCCAGCTCGAGTTAGTCAGTAGTTTTGTCGAAGACGTAGACGGCGCTGCAATTGCAATTTATTATTTGCTATTTTAGGCAGGAATTCAAGTGAAACACCATTGCAATCGCTTCAAGGCGATCGCAAATTGCAATCGCTACTGGAAGTCGAATTACATTAGAATCGCATCTTGTAGCGATTGTAACTTATCCAAATTTGGAAATTTGCGATTGCATTGGTGAGTCGCGATCGTCCGTGTTTCACTTGAATTCCTGCCTTAATCTCCTACATACAAGTCGTGTCGACAGCGAAAAATGGTCATAAAAGTATTGGTATTGAATCGTCTCTCACGATGTTTTTAAAACAATGTTTATTTTGTTGAAGCAGTGAGTTTATGCCATAATGACGTTAATATTGCGTTTTGTCGTTTTGTCTTATGCTGTATCAAGCAAAACTATGTGACTTGGCATCGACATCCAAGTTTTACTTCATGTATATTTTCCACTATATTAGTTTTATTTTAATTGAAGAAAGAAAATGAATTTATTTTTTATTGTTTTTAACAGATGTGTGGTTTTTAAACTATGTATATCAATTTTTTCAGATTAGCTATAGTTTATAATTTATAAAAGTACAGCAGTTTTCTGAATTAAAGGAATTAAAGGAAATTACAGCTCTCTTTCCTTGTACTGTTATTATGTTTTTATTTGTAAAAATTAACCTTTATCTGACAGTTTTTTTTTCTTTTTTTGCGTCATTTAAATTTAAATTTTGATTTTGAAGTATTCTATTAACAATATTATTTTTTGTTACGCTGTCATATGAAACTAAAAATGAACAGATAGAAGCAGAAGTTTTAATTTTGCCTATTAATAACTCCGAAGCTTATTTAGTAACCATATTCCTCGATTCTAGAAGTACCTCCAGAAAAATTAGTGTTATGACTTTAACAGAGGCTAACTTTATCTAATAGATGTTAATTAAAAAAGGGGATAATTTTATATGCTTAATAACTGTCTGAAACGTTTTTCAATTATTTGTTTTGAACAAGTTGCATACTTTTAAACGATTCTAAAATAAGAAAAACTCAGTTTTTGTTGTATATTTTCCCTCTCATTTTTAATCAATTTAAGAGACATAGCATAAAAAGAATTATTTTCTATTGATCACCAGTTTAATTCGGTTATTAGCGTCAGACTTACAATGATTCATTTAATGAAACTTTATCCCTTGAAATCGTAAAACTACAAAGATAGTATTTGAAAAGCTCGCATCAGACGAACTTTTTCTCTCCCGACTTCTCATTTCTGCTTAAATCCAGCTGCTAGTCCAGTCATATTAGACATTAAATTTGCAAATCGCGATGTAGTTTTGATTTTTTAATACGTAGTTTGGGTCACCTAGTGTAGTGTAAATCTAAGTTTGCAGTTTTCAAAACCCTGTGCTCGCGGATTAACTCACGAAAAACTGTATAATTTTCCGATTTTTTTCAGTTTTTCCTTTATAACGACTAAACTATAAAACTTTTGATTAAAACGTGTGAGTAATCATTTTAAAGAACACTAAATTTGGAACAATTTAAGCTGAAGTGGATCTCTGTAGGACCAACGGTTTAGGAGATATTGCATTCCGAAAATTGACCATTTTTTGCGAAAAATGAAAAAATTACACGTGAAAAATTTACGCGAGAAAATATACTAAATGCTAATTTTATAGGAAAAAATCAAAAAACAAAAATTGCGTCCACCTTCCACCTTTGTAAAAAATATTAGATTTCAAAGCTCGGGGGAAGCTTTTTCCCTCACCCCCTATATGATGAGCCCAGAGGGCCGCCAAATTCTCAACACCCCCCCAGATATTTCAGCTAGCGACGGCCCTGGGTGCCCGCCCCTTCTCTTGTAGATGACACGTGATTCTCTCTCCAATACGAGAAATCATTGATATTGATGATTTACTGAAACTTCGCCAAAGGTTCCCATTACCCTACTCAATGCATCATGAATGTGCTTAAATGCATGATCTTCAGTCCGGTTCATCAAAAGCAGCTCTGTCACGACCAAGCTCTTTGATGAAGAAAATTTACCTCCCCCAATTTCTTGGACATACAACATACCTTTTGAGGATTACGTCAATATAGACATGGGCGTAGCGTGACCAAAGGTTTGGGGGGGGGGGGATACAAGTCAAAAATTTCAGAAGTGCAGGTGGACCTTTTATGTCCGCCCCCCCCCCCCCTAGATTTTTCACTTACATTTTTCGTGAGAGAAATATTTGCTTTTACTGTTCCGATGAATTGTGCATACAATATCTTCCTCTTTTTTTCTTTTTTTCCCTCAGTTGCCAGTTACCACCAGGGTCGATTTAGAATTAACCAGCCCCGTCCAGGGGGTGTCAATTGCCCCCCCCCCCCACCCGGTTTTTGAGAAATTAATGTATTTACATACAAGTGAAATTGTTTTTTGTTGTTTTCCGATGAAATTACATGATTTTTGCGCCCTTTGACCCCTCCCCTTGGAAAAACTTGAAATGACGCTATTGAACGGAGCCCTGAGCTATTACAAGTATACTGCCCTTAGTCCCGACAACATTTTTGGCAGTAGAACAGGACATTTTTTCATTTTGTGTGTCTTTTTCCCTGGTAAAGTCCCCTGTGGTTTTTTCTCGTTTTTTAATGCTCTCTCACTGTGTTTTCTTATTGTTTTATGGATTGACCTTGTAGCGGCATGGATATAAGATAGTGATGCAATGACCTCTTTTAAGTAGGGTGTATACTGTTGATTACCAATAACTTCGGGGGCTCCGGGGGGGGGGGGTTCCCTCCGGGGAATTTCTTGAAAAATAGGCGTAAAATTCTGCATTTTGAGGCTTTCTATGAAGTAATTGAGACTAAAAATATGAGGAAAAACCTCTTTAAAATTTTATTTTCGATCAAAATAAAAATGTCTTGTGCTTCCACAAATCGCTGACATTGACACATTAATCAACAAGGAATAAGATCGAGAGAGAAGAGGGAGGGGATAACAAATATTAAATATGAAAAATTGTTGAAATGTAACACATTTAACTGTCATTTTAAAGGTAAAACTTGCAATAGCAGTTAGGAACACTGCATTTGATCCTAGTGACCCAACTTGATATCCAATATACTAGGAAGAAATAGATCACTCTTTCACAAAAAAAGAATATAAAGGCAAGGGAAAAAATAGTCATGTAAAACGCACTCATTAAAATTATGAAAACACGACTGAAGCAAAACATAGCAAACAACGAAATAAATTAAAATTATATCAATAAAAAAAAGAAGAAAAAGAAACAAAATTGAAACAAAAAAGTAGTCAAAATAAATATCTTTGCACAATCATGGATAAGTTATATTACAATGACAAAAGTTGAAAAGATTCAAAAGTAAGTTTTGAAAAAAAAAGAAAGAAAGAGTGTATTGAAGACGATCGTAGGCAAAAGCATTAGTATTCCGAAGTTTGTCATAGCTTTTAAGTACAAACGCGTTCTTAACAATGTACTTAAGTGCTACACAAACTACGTAATGTAAAATAGTTTTTAAACATGAATAAATGACATACTTTTCTTTATTATACACTGCTCAAAACAATTAGGGGAGCAAGCAAAAAAGTGAAGAAAACCGTGCAAGACAGCCACGGATTGGCGTACAATGGATAGTACGCGTGTATCAATGCATAATACAGAAAAAAAGACCTAAAAACTTTGGAATTAATCTTGAATTCTTTGAAAATGTGGAAAAAACATAAAAAGGTGATTTTGGGCAACATTTTGGTTACATGTAAAAAATGAAAAAAAGGTACTGTTTAGACATGTTGCATGTGTTTTAATAAGGCGTGTGGTCTCCATGAACAGCAAAGACTGCTGCACACCTGTTTGGTATGGATGCGATAAGCTTATGGGTATGAATTTGGGGAGTACGGTTCCACTCCTCAAGAAGTGCAATCTCCAAGTCTCGGACAGTAACAGGCGACCTTTGTCACTCAGCAATGCATTGTCCGACCATGTCCTAAACATGATTGATTAGATTCAGGTCAGTAGAGCACGCTGGCCATTCCATACGCTGTATTTTTTCAGTTTTAAGCATGTTCTCCATCAAACGAGCTCTCAGCGGCCGAGCAATATCGTTTTGAAAAACAAAGGAATATCCAATCGCTCCAGCGTGAGGGATGACATGAGGTCTCAGTATCTCGTCTGCATACCTTTGGCTCGTCAAAGTGCCATTCCAAATGATATGCAAGCCCGTACGTCCGCCTATGCTGATTCCACCCCATACCACCAAACCAGCTCGTCTGTTTTGTGACCTTTCACGAACGAAACGCGGGATTATTTCGAATGCCCCTGTTCCTCCATACCAGAACAAGTCCGTTGTCACTCTCCAGACTGAATTGCAACCCCTCTGTAAACAGCACTTGGCTCCAACCATGTTGCTCCCAATTTCGATGTTCAGCAGTCCGTCTTCTTCGGGCCACACAGTCGTGGGGTCAACAAAATTTAGACCATTGGCCTACGTGCATAGAGCCCTTCCTCATGAAGCCCATTACGTACTGTTTGGTTGGACACCCTTCGTAATATTGCCAAGAGCAACTGCCTTTGCAGATGCGTAGCATTCTCTATTCTGTTTCGACGGGCTGTTAACCGTATATACCGGTCATCAGTTGCTGTAGTGGCGCATGGCCGACCTTGCCCTGATCGATGTCAAACATTTCCTGTTTCTTGGAATCGTTTCCACAGCCTTGCAACACTTCTGACGACTCCAACATCATTCCGCGACACAACGTTGTGTTTACCCGGATTCCAGCCTGCCTATAACATGCCATGGCATGGATTCCAGTAAATCACGTTGTTGAGACATTCTCAAGTAACCTTATCTCCAGAAAAAAACGTAAAAAAACAACTGCGCTATCGAATTTAACAGTTACGGCAATAAAACAGACGCTTCTGCAACATCCCGATTTCCGCACTTATCTTCTTTTTCTGGTTTTTGGCCTCATTAACTTTAATTTGTTCATAAAATTATCTTATTCCGTTTCCTGGTAGGCTTTGAATTAAGAACGATTCATTTTATGTTACTTATTGGTATACATATTTGCGTAATTTTGTTAAAACCATGTGCTCCCCTAATTGTTTTGAGCAGTGTACATTATGAGAGTTTTTTAGTTATTGGCCTGCATTTGGCATATAATTTTTCTTTGATATGATTATGACTGACATGTGCTCAAAAAATAAATAAATAAACATAAAATAAAAAAACGCGTAAAAGTTGAAATTTTTGATTTGGGAAGATTTCTGTGCTAAAATCCATATTTTATGATAAATATTTACTTTTCACTGCATTACCTAAGAGAAAAAGATTGTCTGTTATATTTTCCCCCTCTGTTTATTTCTCTCTTACAACGTAATAGATTTTGTGAAAAAAGTATTTTCTTGTTAAAATTATTTTTCAATATAAAAAGCAATAACATACAATTATAAAATTGATGCCTGAAAAAGATTCATATGAGGCAGTCAGAAGCAAAGGGATGCAAGTGCCAAAATTAAAAATTTGGAGAAAACTAATACAAATCGTAGGAGAGCCTCTGATATATTTTGTGGCAGGAGATGATACAAGTAGTCCTGGTAAATGCTGATCTATAGCATGGCTCAGAAAACTTTTTCCAATGAAAACCTAAGGTCTGATCTTTAAACGGGTTTGCTCAAAAACTTGAATTTTTTCATTTTTATACATTTGCTTTTCATGCCTCATGCAAAACAGCATGATTTATGATTCCACACTTCTCCGAATTACTATTTTAGTAATTCAACTAGCATGGAGAAAGTCAGAATAAAATATGGCGCACCAGGGGGGGTACACCCCTCAGAGGTCTTGCATTTAGCATCATTGACAATGACAATCCAAAAGACTGTTTCGACTAAAATTTCTATTCAGCGTCCATCGCGCCAGAATTACCGTCTTCCTGCCTATTCACATAACGACCGATCCGGCCGAACGAAGTGGTATTTCGGACGTGACGGAAGGGAAAGAAGTGAAAATTTTCGAGCATTCGTACTAGCTCCGTCCGAAAGTCAGGTGACAGTATTCCCCCACTAATTACAAAGAGCGGGCACCTGGCGAGAGCCAATGAAGTCGCTACCGAAGAACCGGTCTAATTTCGGCCCCGACGACATCCAGCATTCTAGAACGGCGACGGAAGCCGATTTTTTGGCGTGTTGTCATGGCAACGGATTTCGAAAACCAGTTTCGCAACGAAAGTTTCGGTTCGGAAGGCCGGATCGGTCGTAATGTGAACAGGCCTTTTAGTGGATAACCGGTAACGAAAACGGAAATGATTTTTCCGATGATTTTCGTGCCTTTTCGGAACAAATCAAGTTTCAAACATTGAAAATTTGACATTGGGACAATATTCCCACCTACCCCGCCCCCTTATATACGGGAAAAAAACTTAAATAAAATAAATGAAAAAAAACTGTAAATGATACTCTGATTATGGTTTTCGTTTTAACACTTTACCGACCGGGCGTCGATTAATCGACGTTTTGTTCCCAGCGCTTACCGACCGGGCGTCGATTATTCGACGTTTGCTCTCCGGCGCTTACCGACCGGGCGTGTTAATGTGTTTAATGCGTAAAATGTTAAAAGTACAAGATTTTATTAAATTTTGTTACCCTACAATAACACGAAGCGTACAATTTTACCAGAGTTTAAGAAATGCACATATATCCCCGCGCGTCAGTCTAGGCCAAAACCGAGTCGGTGTCTTGGACGATCTGCAGCTGAGCGGGCGGTGAAAGGGCATAGGATGTTCGAATCGCTACCGGTCGGTAAAGTGTTAATTTTGCAAAACTTCAAGTTCTAAATTTTAATTGTCCATCAAGTTGGGGGAGGGGAGCACGTGCCCCCCTGTGCCCCCCCCCCGACGCTACGCTTATGAATATAGATGAAAACATAGACATTTGTGGAGAGCTAACTGATGCAGATATCCTATCTGAAGTTCTTAACGAACAGAGTAACTCAACAGAAGACGATGAAGATATTGAACATGAAGTAGAAGATCTTTAGGCCAATTCCCACTGTAAGTGAGGCAGTCTTTCATCTAGTGTAATACCGTCGTTACGTAGAGGGACAACCTAACGTGAGTGAAGATGTATTTCGAGCTGTAAATATCTTTGAAAACTTTGTAAAAAAAAATCAAGTAAGTTCTTTAAAGCAATCCAAAATCTCTCAATATTTTAAAAAGCTGTAGTATTTGATGTAAAAATAATAAATCCCTTTTTTACTTAATTTCTGTCGTTAATGACCATTTCCAAACATAAAAATAAAACAATTTGATTAATTAGAAGTTTTGGATAATTCGAAGTTTTGAAGTGGCCCCTTGCACTTCGAATTATCCAAGTTCGACTGTATTCTTAAAACACCCTATCTTGTAACATCACAGTAAAATAAAAAGTCTCATAAAATGTGCTTATAAAGCCACTCTTCTTGCTTTAATTTTTGCAAAATCTTTCAAAATGATGTCCATATCGATATTAGACAAGATGGCTTTTTCAATAGAAAAAGAGGCTAGACCGCATGGTCTTTCCTGTAATATTTTAGAACTGAGATAATTTTTTATTATTTTCAATTTTGAGAAACTTATTTCCCCGCGGGCGACTGAAATTGGTAACGTTAAGATAATTCGTAAATTGCAAAACAATATAGCGAAATATGTATTTATTATTTTTTCTCACCTGTTCTGATTGTAGTTCGTTTCTTTCGCATCTTGATAGTGCTATATATGGTTGAAGGTTTTAGCCAAAACGGCACCAATTAATGGTATGGTGCACCAATTTATGGTACAGTGGTTTTAAGCTAGTGGTTAGTACATTGCTGAAAAGAATTAATTAAAACTTCACCAGAATCTCACTATTTAAACCAAGTTGAATTATATTATAATATGTGCATTCATAACGTGTTTAAACCTCTAAAATTATTACATATCATGCAATAGAACAAATAATTACAAC
>JAXGGA010016392.1:0-26773 GCA_038373865.1 Uloborus plumipes | reverse complement strand
CCCACCTTGAAAAAAATTTTCAGTAAAGCCCAACCATTCTAACCGAAATTAGTAAAAAATGCCTTTTTATGTCACTGAAGACAATAGAAATAATGAAAATCATTACCAAGAAATATCTAATTCGTCTCCACCTACTTTCATTCTTAGAGGTTCTTTTCATCAAGGCAGTGATATTTCCAGTTCTTCAAGCAGAGGCAAGCAATGCACCGCCAGCGCAGCAGCAGCAATTGCTTATTCCTCCTCAAATCCCTTGCAGACATTGACCGTGTTTTGATGTTTGGTGACAAATATTACAAAATTTGCCTTCGAAATCTGAATATACAGCCACATTATCTAGCCACCGACGCATTATTGCCGTGCATTACAATTGCTAGGAATAGTTACGCACTGGATATTGGAGTAGACGCTGCAGTAGGCTTAGTCAATCTGTTCTTAGCGGATACTTCAGTAGTATCAAAACTGGACTTGAACAATTGTTTCAGTGTCCAGATGTCACATCTTGTATTATAACATGCACTGAAATTTCTGTGGCAGTAATGACCCAAAACGGTCAATTTTACTTATTTGACTCTCACTCTCGCGGTCCGAAAGGCCGCATTGCTCCTAGTGCAGGTCGAGCCATGGTAATGATTTTTCCAACCTTAGATGCATTGTCCAACCACCTACGCTTTGTCCTGACAGTTGAGTCGAGAAGCGATATTCAATTTTCTCTTACAAGATTTAATGCTCAATTCATAGAAGAACCCGGTGATGCATCCGCTGGCGAGAGCCAGTCAACTGAAGCCAATTTGGACGAATCTGATAAAGGTATGATAAGCACATCTCTTCTAATGTCAAATGACATTCCCGTACCGAGAATTTCGGATGTAATACATCAAAACATTCCAGATAGTGACACTGTTTCATCCGTTCGAGAAATTCAACGTAAAACCGCACCACCAGTCAGCATCCTCGTAGAGCGGAGAGCTGAAGAGCTGGCCTGAGTTAAATTCTTCCCGGATGGGAAAAATGGCCTGAACGAAGACAGACCGTTGAAAATCACGCCTTTACACTATTTTCAAACACGTGTGATGGGAAGTGACCAACGGTTTCAATCTACGGAATATATTTTTATGCGCTCTCAGTGGTAGAGCTGCTAAAAGCAAGACAAAATGTATCAGTTTGTGGAAGATTGAGACAAGATGGCGCAAATCCAACTGATCTTTTCCAAAACATACATTTATGTATGAGGAACATTCGAGGTACTTCATCATACTGGCACCGAGCATACTGTGAACTAATGGTACGCAACCTCGGACCACCACACTGGTACGTTACTCTGTCATGCAATGATCTCAATCGGCCCGACATGCTACATGCATTACTACTAGCTGATGGAAAACCTAACGTCCGAGTGGAAGATCTTACTTTTGAAGAAAAAGTGAGGTTAGTGGAGTCATATCCTATTACTTTATCTCGACAGTTCATGTTCCGTTGAAATGATCTTATGAGAGTTTTAAAAAATGAATATAAAGACCCTTTTTTAGGCCGTAATGTAGAAGATTTTTGGTGGAGAATTGAGTTTCAACTTAGAGGTAGTCCAGATGTTCACATCCTGATTTGGTGCAAAGATATGCACGACTTGAATTCACTCACAGGGATCGAATTGATAGACAGTGTGGTTGTGGTAACACGTCAGGTTCCAACAGATGAAAAATTACGTGACTTAGTCTGTCGATTGCAAACCCATCACCACACTGCTACTTGCTATAAGCAAAACGATTCCACTACGTGCAGATTTGGATTTTCCAAACCTGCATCGGATACTACAAAAATACTTGATGACCAACAAGCGACAAGGAACGGCGGTAGGTTTTACGAATTGAAGCGAAGTGAAGCTGAATCAATGATAAATAATTATAATATGGGATTATTGCTTCTGTGGCGTGCGAATATTGACATCCAACCTGTTGTATCAGCAGTAGGTGTGGCAATGTACATTGCTAAGTACATAGCAAAATCTGAGCCAACCCAAATCCAGAGAGCAATAACGGAAGCACTCACTAGACTTCGTGAACGAGGAGGAAACTTTCAGCAACAAATATTTGCTGTACAAAGCGCTCTTCTCAGTCATCGTCAGGTCTCGGCATCGGAATGTGCGTACAGGCTATGCCATCTAAAATTGAGGGACAGCTCAAGAAAATGCGTCTTTATTAATACTTGCAAACCACAAGAAAGATACAGGATGCTGCGATTTGACACTGACTGCCCTGAACCTTTTAAAAACATTTTCGAACGATACGAAAATCGGCCAAGGAGCTTGGATGACTTAAGTTTAGGGGAGTTCGCTGTAACTTATGAACCCTTATCTTCCGCTTCACTTAACTATGATGATAATGGGGACGATGATGCGTATCAGATAGAAGTAGAAGAATTAGCTTCAATCATAAAGCTGTTGAACAATGTAGGACGTATGAGAAAGCGTAACAAAGCTGCTGTGTTACGAACAAGACACTACCCTGCCGTTTCTAATCCTGAAGCATATTATTACAGTTTGCTTGTAGCTCACTGTCCATTTCGATCTGAGGACGAGTTACTGTCGGGCTATGACAGCGCTAAGGAAGCATTTTCAGCTAAACGCACCCTTTTACGCCCGCTATAGAGGTGTTGTAGTATCGAACTCATGAACCAGTGAAAAGAAGAAATTCAAGATGCTTTACGTCATCTCACTGCAGAAGTATTCGAAATTAATGTTAACGCTGACCTTGAGCAACCAAACATCTTGGATCCTGACACTTTCCTACATTTCGATATTCTTGACGAGAATGACGATGTCATGGAACCCATTAATACTATAATGACAGATGAAGACTTTTTGGGAGAAGTTCGTCGTTTAAATATTGACCAAAAACGACTTTTCTCACTAGTTAGTCAAAAACTTGTTAGCAGTGATTGTACTGACTCTCCACTTGGAATTTTCATGACAGGAGGCGCAGGTAGCGGTACGCTGAAACTTCTCGTAGAACAAATTCGAAGGCTCTGCGCAGATCGGCACGGTGTAGTGATAGCAGCTCCGACTGGTGTCGCGGCTCGTCTTGTTGGTGGATGTACCCTACATTCGACATTTTCACTGCCGATTGAAAAAGGTCGCATGCCAACTCTGCGGCCACTTTCCGGAGATCGATTGCAAATGGCGTAACATCAATTGGCTGGTCACAGACGAAACATCGACGGCACCGTATCACTCACTGAGAAACATACGCATCCGGCTACAAGAAATTAAGCAGAGCTCTGATTTCTTCGGTGGGGTAAATAAATTGTTGTTCGGGGATATAATGCAGTTACTGTCTAATCTTTTATTGTAAAACCTTCCTCGTATGTGCGCATGCCTAGGTCTCTTCGGCTTATCTCAAAATAGGGGGGAAATGCGAAGTAACATTCAACAGGAAATAAGAAGCGAAAGCACCGGCAAGTGCGTCTCCTTATCCTATCACCCCTTTTTCGAATGGAAGCGATCGTGACTGCCAGGCGCGCAATACGCAGACAGACAGTACCTCCTGTCGCAAAGACATCAGGTGGATCATACTGTTTCAGACAGCCTGATCCATTCGCAGCAGAGCATCACCTGTGGAGACTTTTTAGTTTCACCGAGTTGCGTGAGAATATGCGCCAAGGGAACGATTCTACGTTTGTTGATATTTTAAATAATATTAGAGTTGGAAAGTTATCCATTGATCAACTGTCAATTTTAGACAGTAGGAGGCTGCAAAACACACAAAATCATGGCGATATTATCAGAATCTACCCAACAATAAAACAGGTAGATCAGTACAACCGGGAAAAATGTGAAATTCTGTCAAAAATTGCGAAGGTCTACGCTATTCACGCGGTAGACACATCCACCGAAACCAAGACCTACGGTCGAAATCCTCAAAGTGAACACGTTCCTAATGATCCTAACAAACGGGAGGTTTAGTAAGTAATCTTCATATCTCCCCAAAAACAACAGTGTTGTAAAAAAATCCCCCGCCAAGAAAGCCTTAAAAAGTTATGATATCGAGTTTTCCCGCCAAGTTTGTGCCAAACTACAACTAACCTGTATGTATAGTTCTTTTAAATTGTTTTCAGTCCTGCCAGGCGGGAAGCTTTGTCTTGTGAGGTGGTAGCTTAATGAGTAAAAACTTCCCGCCTGGCAGGACTGAAAACAATTTAAAAGAACTATACATACAGGTTAGTTGTAGTTTGGCACAAACTTGGGGGGAAAACTCGATATCATAACTTTTTAAGGCTGAGTATTTAAGGTTTTCTTGGCGGGGGATTTTTTTACAACACTGTTGTTTTTCGGGAGATATCACATGTTTTTGCATTAATATTATTTCTTTGCCTGTTTTTTTTTTTTTTTTTTCTCTTCAAAATTTACTTTGCATATTTTTTTTTCCTTCAACATTTTTCTTGGCGGTCCGACAGATGTGGTTTTCTTGGCGGCATGCATTTGGTGCAAAAGTTCAAGGATCTTCTTCAGTCTAGGATAAATTTGAAATCAATCACAATGTACCACCCGAACAGACGCAAAACAAAGCTAGTTGCTAACAATACTACGATTAAATTAAAAGTTAAAAAAAAAACCCCAAACCTTACTGCCGATCTCATATTAAAATGAACTAACTTGAAGATCCCTTTTAAAAAACTTATGTAATAAAATCAATTACAAATATTTTATTTGTTAACAAATAGAAACTGGCAACAGATGAAATTATAAATCATTGAGTTTTCTTTCCTCGTCGCCAAACAATGACAACATAAATGCTCAGATGTTGAACAGAGCTAATAGATAGAAATCGGACCAATTTTAAGCATTAATAACTCCAGGGTGCGATGACCCCGGGGGGTAAAGTTTGGGAAAACGTCCTCAATGTCTCATCGAGAATATTCACACCGAAAATCAACACTAAAGACCCCCGGGGAGAAAAGATACGGAAAATAAAAACGAGGGGGGAGGGGGTGGGGGGTAGAAAAACCCCCTGTACCGAGCTTTGGGACAAAATAATTGTGGGTGCAAAATTAGCATTAAATTCCGAGTTACCGTTTAGTCTGGACCCCTGTCAAACAATTTTTAAAAAGAGCGAAAAATAGCGATTTTATAACCTTTATCACCCCTCCCCCTGAGGGTCCTGGATGTTTTGCTTTAGTATGTGCCGTCAGGGGCCGCTGGAGATTGAGTATACCAAAAAAGAACTCTAGGGATCTTTATGGGGCTGAGATACAGAGGGGGGAAAACCCCGATTTGGTTACTCGCGTAAACAGTCCTTAGTCGCTCTTTTACATTTTTCTTGGCGACGGAAATTTCTTGGCGGCTTGTATTTAGTTTTCTTGGCGGGGCGGGACGCTCCCGCGTCCCGTGATAGGGGTTGTTGCAAGAGTAATGCTAAGGCAAAACTTGAAAATTAACCGAGGTCTTGTGAATGGCACAATGGGTATCGAATGGCCGGCTCTAAGGAGGGATCAATTAGAGCCAGGAGAGCTTCCTGCAGCTGTGCACGTCAAATTTGATGACGATACCATTAAACCCGACGACAAAATTGATAAAACTGTTCGGATAACTCCTTGCTCGGTTGAGTATGATGGTTTGAGAGGCAGTGGTAAAATAGTACGTAAAATGCTGCCTCTTATTTTGTGTTGGGGTGTCACAGTACTAGAGATGTAAAATTTCCGGAAATTTTGAAGCGATGGAAAAAAACCGGGTTTTTTTTTTGCAGTTTTTTTCCGGAAAAATTGGAAAAAAATGAAGAATTGATTTTTTTACAATTAAAAAAAAGCGTTTAATAGTTTTGTTTTTCTTGGACCATTTAAAAGGTTAATCATTAAAAATATATGCAATCAATACATATTATTTTTCCTGATGACAGAAATACGCATAATTAGGTAGGTTTTAATAGGGAAAAAAATAGCTTTTCTGTTTTAGGACTCAAAGCTTTCTCGGTCGAACCCCACAAATGAATCATATCGTCATTTCACTATTAATATTGGATAAAGTGTGTCTAACCCTTAAAATTAAATTTTCTATTTTAACCTTTAAAACTTAAAATAATAAGTAGATACTTTCAAACATCAGTAATAGTGTTTGAAAGAAAAATCAGAATGATTTTTCTCCCTTGCAATATAACCTCACAATCTAAAAATGAAAACTATTGAGTTCTGGTTTTTCCCCACCCAATCTAAATCCAAATAAAAATTAAATGACTTTTTTCTTATAACCTTTCTAATGGAAAACTATAAACTGAGTAATGGTTTCTAAACCTGAACAAAATTTAAACTGGAGTTTCAACTTACTGCACTGCCTTGCTAAGCACAATAGTCGTAACCCTACTTTTCAACAAAACCAAAGTAATTAACCAGAGGTTGCTCTCTGTTTCGTATGTGTTATGAAAAAATGTTTTCTAGCTATTTGTGATTGGAAACTTTTTTTTTTTAATCTGCTGAATAAAAAGTCATCACTACAAAATATATGGAGGCGCAGCTTTTTAAAATGCAATATCTAAGTTTGAGCTCAATTGCAGATTCTACTAAGTGCTTAGCAAGCACGGCAATATACATTTAGTTCGCATAGTCAGCGGAAACCTAGTTCTGTGGTTGAAGTTATGCTTATTCATTTCATGAAGAAGTAAAATTCGTTCTTCACTAAAAGGACGTTGGTTTCGTTAAAAAAATTTCTGTGTAGAGTTGTTGTGTTGAGAGAGTTTTAATAGTTGATAGCGTTGAACTCTGCTTGGAATTTGCAATAAAGGTAAGCGTACTTACTTTAATATATATTTTTATTATTATTTAGTTATTTATTTTATTCTTTGTGCTCCTTAAATACACAGTACTTCTTAGTATACTTCTTAGTACGATTTGAACTCTGAATTGTTAGACACATAAAAAATCTTTGAAAGATATGTAAACTATTTAAATTAAGTTATTAAATTTTTTGTAAATATGCTGTCATAATTTAAGTAATATTGTACATTAATACAAAATTTTGAAAAATATCTATATACCAAAAGGAAATTAACAATTTTTAACAGAAAATTGATAAATCTATGATATAAAATTAAATAAGTATGTGGCAGTTTATTTTATACATACACAAAGTAGAGAAAGTCCATACAGAAAATCAGTTAAAAAGTGAGGTAATACATTTTGTATGAAAGAATTCATATTAATAAATGAAAATTGTTGTGCATAAGCACTTATCAGTAATGAAATAATTTTACCTTTCAGTGGCGATATGTAATTTTTCATAAGAAATAATTTATGTACTTTAAATATCAGAAATACCATAATCATCTTTTGTTTTCTAAACAAACGCACGATTGAAGGGTAAAACTCTTTAAATATCTATAATGGTTCTACTCAAGCAATAAATTTTCCCTGAGGCTGCATTTGACCCTTGAGAGCAAAGGTAATTGTTGGATGAAATTTTGAAAAGTTGAAACGAATTTTAAACTGGTAATATGAGTACTATATAAATATGCATATGCATTCAACAAGTGTGATCAAATATTTTTACTTCCTTTTACGTAGTAAAGAAAGTATTGTGATTGCGAAAAAAAAAATCACTCAAATTTGAGTCTAAATTTTGATTTTTCTCACCCCCGAATGATTTTTCAGTAGTTTTTTTGACCTGTCAGCACGTGCATATGTACCTACCAACATATAAGCCGTCGAAAAATCCTTTTCAACCACCCCCGAGTTAATTACGACGAGTTTTCTCGTGACGTCTGTATGTACGTGTGTGCGGATGTATGTATGTATGTGGGTCGCATAACTCAAAAACTATATGCCGTAGAAACTTCTAGCTTGGTATGTAGGCTCTGAGGATGGTCTAGTTGTGCACCTCCCCTTCTGGTTGCATTCGAATGTTCCCAAGGGGGTGTTTTACCCCTTTTTTGGGGTAAATCAGTGTTAATTTCAATGCAGACTCAAGTGATATGAATTGGCGCTACCACTTGGCGATATGTCGCCAAGCTTTTGGTCGCCAAGTGTTTGACGCCAACTTGGCGACATATCGCCAAGCTGGCGACAAATTTGGCGAAAAAATTATTTTTAGAATTTGGGTTCAACTTGGCGCTATTGGCGATATTTTGCGAAAAATTCACTGAAGGATATTAAAATCAGCAATATTTAGAAAATTAACCATTGTAAAATATTTTTTACATTGTTTCGTGGCAGATTAGGAGAGTAAATATTTGAATTGTTACCTTGCTCACTCCAAGCACTTTTTTTAACACTTAAGGCAACTACTAAGAAATTTATTTACACGTAAAAGGAAGTAGTGTGGGGTCCATACCAGATTTTTTGGATTAAAATTTGAACTTTAAGTTAGTTTATTTTTTAACAATGTTCATAAATTAAAATTTCTCAGCTCTAACAGTTCTATAGGCAAATTGTAATATCGTTCAACTTGCATTACCAAAGCAAGAGGTTATTATGGTAAGAGAGAGGGGGTGGAAGGGAAGAAGAAAATAGCGTAAGAATGATAAATTTCTAAATTTATCATTTTATACTGAAAATTTTAATTTCATTTTACTGAAAATTTGAAAAATTCAATTTTTCCGGAGTGGAAATAAATCTCTTCGGAAAAAACGGAAAAACCCGGTTTTTTCCGAAAGTTTCCGGTTTTTTTCCCGACCATTTTCATCTCTACACAGTACACAAGTTGCAAGGTTTCACTTTGAATGAGGCAGTAATTGACGTTGGAAGACAAATTTTTGCAAAGGGCCAAGTTTGCGTCGCATTAAGTAGGGTAAGGACATTGGAGGGTTTATTTATAAGCGATCTGGACCCACGGAAACTTTTAAGCAACCTTCATGATTCAGCGTCTTTGATGGAATTGGAAAGGCTGAGAAGTTTTGACAATGCTCAATAAAAATTACCCAAACAACTTTTCATACTTTTTTGTTATGTACATTTAATTTTGTAATGTATATTCATTTGCTAATATACAGTGGAGTAAAATAAAAAAAATTTAAAAGCCTGTAACCCGACTACAAAAAAACTCTAAAAAGTCAGAAATAATAACAAGTTTAAAAAACTATAACCCGACTACAAAAAAAAAAAAAAAGCACTGAAAGGTAAGAAACAAGGTAGGTGCTATTTAATATCATCGTCTTATTAAATAAAACAAGACGTTTGATAGCTTAGCTATACCTGTTTATTTAGTTCTACGACTTGAACCCTCTGCAAGTTCCACATTAACAACATAATTCAATTCAAATGCTGTAGTCGTGCGTTGTCAACTACAGAAACCAAGCATTTAAACTTAATACACAAGCAAACATATTAGTTTGATCTATATATATACAAGAATGGTAAATTAGGTAATAATGTTATTCTATCAAATTGCTTTTCTGTAGTTGATAACGCACTACTACAGCATTTGAATTGAATTATGTTGTTAATGTGGAACTTGTAGAGGGTTCAAGTCGTAGAACTAAATAAACAAGTATAGCTAAGCTATCAAACCTCTGGTTTTATTTAATAAGACGATGATATTAAATAGCACCTACCTTGTTTCTTACCTTTCAGTGCTTTTTTTTTTTTTTTTTTTTTGTAGTCGGGTTATAGTTTTTTAAACTTGGTATTATTACCAGCATGACTTTCGCTTTTACTGATGGACGGCATGCACTGTATGAATTTACTTATGAATTTACTGTATGAAACTACATTTCGACACGCGCTGTATGAAAGTAACTTAACCCAATTCAGAGATAAATACTCTTCGCTATATTACCCTCAAGAGGTAACATTGTCAATGTCATAGCTCAATTTTCAGTTTTCAACAAAAAAGTTTACAAATTCAATTTTCAAAACTCAATTTCAAAACTAGTTTACAGTTCTTTTCAGGAAAGGGGGAGGGTAAAAATCATCTGATCATATTCCCTTCACCAACGTTTTTTTCTGCAACACCTGCTATGGAAGTTGTTTTTTTTTTTTAAGACCGAAGCGCTTTAATAAGGTCGACCATCGGGGTCGGGGATTTTCTTAAATGTTTTTAATCCAATCGCAGCCCGTGTTTAATCAGTTCTCGATTTGCCTACGGAATTATATTAATTACGTAAATCAAATACGTCAAATTTTATATTAATCATATTTAATTATCATTAATTACGTCCACTTACCTCCTCGTCGAGACGGCGAGCGCCGCGCTCAGGAGCAGCAGCAGCGCGACGTACGCCTGCGACTCGAGGACGTCGGCCGCGCCGGCGGCGCACTCCGGCGCGGCGCCGGGGCGCAGCGCTGGCGGGCGCAGCAGCCAGCGCTGCGCCCCCAGCGCCGCCTGCACGCCCACCACGAAGAGCAGCGTCAGCATCTGGTTGCCCCGGTCGACGCGGCCGCCCAGCCCCAGGCTGTTCTGCGCCCGCAGGTGCATGCCTGCAGAGAGAAGAGTCTCGTTAAAGGTCTGCCGGTGAGATGCTCTGTCGGACACTTCAGGTGCCATTGGTTGGATTCTGATCCATATTTCTGGTTAGACATATCGTCGCCACCATGCTAAACTTACGAATGTGAAAATTGGCATTTTTCAGGAGGGCCAAAACACTGCATATAACTTTTCCACACCTGACGTATTTGGTTATTTTCAATATTTAAACTCTTATAGAGATCTTTAAGTGTAAAACTATCGTTCGAAGGTATCATTTTAATTTTAATTATTTGTAAAATTCGAATTTCTTGAAAAACGAACTTGAAAAACGCGATTTCTCACATTCGTTACTTTAGCATGGTGCCGACGATATACACTGCAAAACATTTCGTGTCACCTTGCCCCGTTGATACAGTGGCAGCAGTGCTGCCTCCAATGTCACCGAGTCACTTAACCGAAATATCTATGGTGTAAAGAAAGAAGTAAAAAGAGCATTCATCAGGCTGGAGGATGGCCGTCAGTGATTCGATTATTTAACGTGTGTCCATTCCATGTTTTCCCACCACCAATCAACTTTCGTAATCAAATTCGTAAATTCGTTCGATCAAATTCGTAAGTTATTTTAATGATAGAATCAACCCCGAACTTACCGCGTACTGAGAGCTCCCAAAGCAAACACGTTTGACCACTCGGTGGCTACGTTCATGACTTTAAGCGCTCGGTGCCGATGTTTGTCCTAACGCATGTACTTTGAATACTTGTTGGAACTTCACACAAGCTACATAAAATATTAATCCAGCAAAAATAGTTTTCTTAAAATTGGAATAGCTTACTCCAGAAGTTGTGTAACGTTATAACCATTAACAATGGTAATCTTTTTTTTTTTTTACAGTGTGATTAAACCGAATTTTAGAATTTATTTGCAGGAGCTACCACTCTGTTTTTTAACTCTGTAAAGCTACAGGGTGCGGCAAAAAAACTCGGACAAAGTTTGTCACGTCCTGACGCCAACACGCTTTACCGTATCCAGCCAATTCTTTTTTTTTTAAGATTCTTCATGTTTGCCTGCATTGAGGAGGGCAGTGTCGATTTGTACTTATCATCGTTGTTTTGTTTGCAGAATGACAGAAAGATGCGTTGCAATTTTGGAACTGTTTCGCGCTTTTAAACGTCAGTTCGTTCGCTCAAAATTCCTCGACAGACTGTTTCCAATGCAATTAGCCGGCACAAAATGCTTGGTCACTCCTTACGCCGTCCTGGAAGCGAAAGAAAGCGGACCGTGAACACATTTTCCTACCGTATAGGTTCAAAAAGAAGCGAGTGCGGCGAAATTCGAGGGTCTCCATGCAAAACTCGCTCGTGAAATCGAAATCAACGACCGATCAGTTCAGCGAATAGCTAAAATTGAACTCAATCTGAAGCCTTACAAGCTCCAAAGAGCCCAACTTCTTACTGAAGAGAACAAGAGCGTGAGACTTCAAAGATGTCGCCAGCTCAAACGTCGGGCCGCAGGTGAGCAGTGGAAGAGCATCCTCTTCAAAGATGAGATGTTGTTCACTGTCGAACGGACGCATAACCGCCAAAACGTCCACTAGAGTCTGGTCCACTAAAGGTCCTGGCACATCGGCCATCGTCGAACACCACCAAAAATCCACAATTGGTGATGTTTTGGGGAGGAATTTGCGCTCGGCAAGACTCTCCTTGTTTTTGTGGATTAAGGGGTCAAAATCAGCAAAAAAGTGCATCGCCGCAACATTCTTCAGGCCGTCGTACTTCTGTGGGCCTAGTAGCACTTTGGTGATGAGGGTTGGTATTCCAGCAAGACTCAGTGCGGGCTCACAGGACCAAAGGACTCAGGATTGGTGCCGAACCCATTTTTCAGACTTCATCTCATCTACGGAATGGCCCCCTACTCGCCGGATCCGAATCCCATGGATTACAGTGTGTGGTCCATTTTGAAGGTCAGGGCCTGTACTAAGCCCCAAAAAAGCTTGGAGTCGCTGAAGCAGTCGCTGCTTCGAGAATGGGACCGATTGTTGCTGAAAGAGCTGCGGCCCATCGCTGAAAATTTCTAGTTACGTTTGGATCTATGTATCACCACTGGAGGAAGCCACTTCGAAACCAGCTGAGTATATTATTGTAAGAAGTCTATGTTAACATTATTAATTGTTGTTTTGCTAAATTTCTTTTAATAAAATTATCATAATAAATGCTTGTCCGGGTTTTTCTGCCGCACCCTGTAGTAAAACTAGCCGTCACGAAACCTGCTTCTATGTCTAGCTTATAAATTCTTGGATCTCACTCGCCATTTCGCTCATGGGATCGTTTTTATAAAACTTTGTTATCACAAAAGCGGGAAGATTTCGATAATGGGGAAATTGGCGATCTTAATTTGGCACCAATGCTTGCGCGAGGATTGTTTATCTTTTGCATAGGGGAACAAAGAGTGCATAAATATCTATTTATAAAGTGTTACCATAAAACAACATTGTTACCAAGGCTTCACTAGATAGCGTCTTATACAGGCTGTTTCAATTGATCAAAATCCTTGGGATGAAAACAGTGGTCCTTGTCCAACGACATCTGTCGAATTTTATGGTAACTAACATTTCTACAAAACAAATAATAAAAGACAAAATTAAAAGTTAATTTGTTGGCGACAATTTTACAATTTGGCATTCAATTCTTTTTTGGTATATTTTAACGTTATTTAATAGTTTATTTTATTTGTTGGTTTATTCTGCATTTTAACGGCTTATTATTAATTAGTTAGAGAATTATTTTTCATTTTAATTGATTCTAATAATTTATTAAATATGAAACGACACTGGCACCGCAGAGCGATAAATGGCGAAATCTATTCGCTAAGCGAGCCAATACTACCAACGGGTTGCCATAGAACTTTTTAAAATTCAGTCCACAGTTTGGCATGATAGTTGGTCGTCGCAATATTGTAGTTTTGTTTATTTTTTTCGTACTTGTATTGCTCTTTAGTACCAAGCGATTATATATGCTGATTTCGTTGTTACTAAAAAAATTAATATGTTTTGTTGTCAATCGTCTTTCCGTTGTACACCATCGCTTCCGGTACATTTTATTCTGGGCATCAAAATGAAAAAATGAAATGTCTCGACAAATAGATTCGCCATATATCGCTCTGATGCGTCAACGCCATCAAAATGAACATCTGAACTTTTGCGTAGCAATTAAGATCGTGTGAGCAACAATGAAACAAAATAGTAAATAGAACAATATTATTTCATTGCTACATTTTTTATTTATTGGCTGCGAATTTAAGCGTATATTTTATTAATGCAGAGATGTCAAAATTCAACGCCATTGCTATATGTTGCTAATTCGAAGAAAGTAAACAGCTGAATGAATGTCGTATGACTGAATCATGAGAACTTTACGGGAATTAGAAAAGGGAATTTATTTCCCCTAAAAAGCAGTACTAATAAGGCCTTCGGCATCAATTCACTCTGTGCTCCACTTCAGTTAACTATACCAATATTTTTTAACCCTTAGGAGATAGGATAACATCACTTTTTACAGCAGAAATAATATGCTAATAAATGTAAACAAACATTTGGGTGGTCCTTGTTCAGCGCTCTCTAGCGGGCAAATCTTTACCATTGATGTTTTGAGTAATAAAACAGCCTGTATAAGACGCTATCTAGTGAAGCCTTGTTGTAACTCAAAAAAACTTATTCACACAAAAACTTGACGGCCGCACCAACTTCATAGCTGTCGAAATGTCTCACGAAAGTAAAATCAAAGAGCGAAATTGGAAATCATATTAAGCCTCGGATGAATTAACTACAAACATTCCATTTGTTCGCAAATAGAAGGTGGCAACAGGTAACAATTTAAACTATTGAGAGTTTTCCGTTCTTTTGTCGCAAATAAATAATGTGAAATACTTACTCGAGCAAGTGACATTTTAACACGGTTTATCTTTCACATCGTTGATTTTATTAAGCGAAAAAGATGCCAATGTCTTCCCTTGGAGCGACTACCGCCGAAATGAAATCAGCTCCTATTTCCATGCGGTAAATTGATATTCCAAATTTCATAAGAACCGCAGCACTATTTTTCGAGGTATAGCAGTCGCAATAAGAAAGGAAAGGATTTTCGATTACACGACCCCTTTTGGATCTATTGGCGCCAGAGTTGAATCTTGTACCCTCTAAGTTCTACATGTGGGCCATTTTTCGTTTGATTCTGTTCGAATCTTCTCAAGATACGGTGTTCACAAGAAAAGAGAAGAAAAAAAAACGTTCGATTCCTCACTTCCCATTTGAGGTATGGGCACCAAAATTTAATCACCACCTGCATCCTGTAAGGTCTGCATGTGATCTACGGCATAGGGTCTACATGCGATATAAGGTCTGCGTGTTGTCCAATCACAAGAACTTAGTGAAGAAACCTAGATGACTGCTCAGTTTTTCGCAGTGAGTTCATAGCCATTGATGAGTTCCTTTGCGTCTCTTCCCCATTGAAAAGAGATTTTAATTCTATCGGGTAGTGGGAAGGGTAATGCAGCACATCCACGTGGCCAGCTGGTAGGAAGGGAGAGATATGTAGGAGAAAGCACGTAGCTAGAACTCTATTAAGGCCCCTATTCGGACGAGCTAGAGCCGCTATATAGACAGGCACACACAACAAGCTTGAGTTTCACCACTTTGGATCCAACTTATTTGCATTTGCTTTCATTTTGCTTTGTTGCAGAACTAGGGTTACCAGAGCAAAGTTTCGGGACACCGCCCAGCTTTGTTAAAATCACGTGAAAAGTTACCAAAACGCGATAACTCGCCAGAAAAGACAACCACTCAAACACGAGCTGGATTCAAAGTGGTCAAACTTAATCTTGATGCGTCGGCTCGTCCTTAGGACGAGCCGACGTATCAAGATTAACGTTTTACCACTTTGGATGAAGCGCTGTTTGAGTCAAACTAATGATTTGAGTGATTGTCTTTTCTGGCAAGTAATCGCGTGTTGATAATTTTTCACAAAGCAATAATTAACGGTACGGGAATTTGGCAAAGCTTGGCACTGTCCGAAACTTTACTCTGGTAACTGATAAGCATAGATTGAAAGAATAAAAAGACTTTCAAAAACCAAAATCGAACCGATTTCAAAGTGTAGCTGAAAATTGCTCTAACAAATAAGTTTATTTTTTGAACACCATCGACACTCTTTTTAAGCATAAGTCTTAGAGCCGGCTCAAAAACAAGGCTCAATGGGTAAACATCATCCGTAACCATTCTTCATTTACATTTTTTCAGAAAAAACACTCAAAATTGGGAACGAAACTTTCATACCGTTTTTATTTTGCCGTTATATATTTATATTTGTAATTGATTACGATTATGTATAGCTTAATTTTTTAATGTTTTTGCGCCGACTCCAAAACTTATGCTCCAAAGGAGTATCGATGGTGTTCAGAGAAAAAAACTAATTTTCACTTTTTAGAACAATTTTCAGCTGCACTTGACGTCGGTTCTCTATTTTGTTTTTTAAAAATATTTTATTTTATCCTTTTTAATGTAAATGTATTTCAAACATAAAATGTTGCAATCACGACATTTTATCTCATTGTTTCATAGAAATACTCCACATTAAAATATGTATATGTGGGGAGTTCTGCCCCACTTGATGTTCAAAGAGCCACAGGACTACGTGTTAGCTAGGACGATTTATAAAAGGACGAATTAATACACTTAGAATACACAAACATTACGATGAATATAAGGGGTTTGACGTCGTCACTTGGACCATGGCTTGGCCCTCGTCGTTAGAAGCATCTTCTCTCTGCCCCGTCTCGTCGTCGTTCTGCCTCTTGGCTCGTCTCTTAGCTTCAGCGCCCTCTTCTGGTACAAGACAGTTGGTGTAAGAGCTGGAATGACTGGAGGGGGCACCACATCTATATATATCAATGCCTCGAAAATTTTAAGCGATTGGAACTAAAAACTAATACTTGTTACTTTCTGGGATTTATTTGCATACTAGTTTAACTAAAACCTGTTAATTTTAACGGTATCTCAAACTACCTTATGGGCTTCAAAACAGTAGGAGTTACACGTAATAAGAAATGATATTTACTTTGCACGTTGGCCCCGTTATCTATTACGGAAATTAAATAAAGATAAATATATCCCAGAGAGAGATGAATAATGAATTTCATGTTTGCTTTTCAGGGAAGCCTTTATTCAAAAGTTTAATTATGATTATTATTGATGTTCCCGGCAACCGGAGGGTTCGATCCTAGCTGATTAAAGATCCACCGTCGTTACTAATGGTGGCTGGGCGATGTGGCCGTGATCACAAAGTCCTCCAAGTGAAACGGGGGTACTAGAGCAGGGTTTTGCTTCGCCTTTGGTCTGGGTCAAAAGAACCTCAATGATGCTCTTTAAAACGGAAGCCGTACTCATTCCGCCTTAAATCTAGTTGGTGCGTCTATTTTGGCTCGGATGGTTTCAGAAACAGCAAGAACATTAATGTTACCGTTTCGAAGCAACCACGTTTTTATTGAAACAATGGGTTTCATATTTAATCATTTATTGGGCAAATTGTATATGAAATGAGCTTTTTTTTTTTTTGCGCATAACTTTTTTCTATAGACCTAATATGGTCAATCAAAGGTATGAGACTTAATTTAGATCAGTCCACATCCATTAGAAAAAGAAAAGTTGAAATCTGTTCACTAGGTCAGACGCTATGACTTGACAAAAACACACACACACACACACACACACACACACATGCACTTCAACTTGAGAAATTCCGTCTTTTTGAAAGTCTGTCAAAAAGTAAATGGTTTGGATCCAAAATGGTCAAGCGCAACTCGATGCGTCTGTGTAGTGGCTCTAGTACAGCCTATTAGGACCCTTGCGTCGTAAAACGCAACAAAAATACTGTTAAAAATTCAGGAAGCTTTTATGGTCAATGTTACTGTAAACTGTAGCGTTACAGAAAATTTTTACAGTAAATTGTACCGAGTTGCGATTGCAGCGCCAATGGATCACCACGTGACTAACTGTAAGATGCAGATGGCACCCTATTTCCGCTCTCTTGATGTGTCAAATCTGGTACAGTGGATGGTAAAGCAGGGTGAAAAAATTGGGTCCGGGTTTGATCCTTGCCGTTCGTATCTCGCGCTTTTTCATTCCCGTTTTCTCTTCCGTAAAATTTTACAGTAAAAAAAAATTACGGTAAAAGTGACTGGCAACATGGACGCCGCAGTAAGTAGCTTTTACCGTAAAATGTCGGGATTTTTTTTTTTTCAAGAGTCCGTCACCTTTGAGGAGCAGGCAGCCGTAGCAGAAGGCGAGGCTCAGGTTGGGCGCCAGCCCCTGCAGGCCGCAGAGCAGCGCCGAGGGCTTCCAGGTGTAGAGGGCGGCGGCCGCGTAGAGGCAGAGCAGCGACAGCAGCTGGGCGCCCGCCAGGCAGCAGTTGGTCTTCTTGAGCGCGCCCTCGCACGCCTTCACCAGCAGGAAGACCAGGACGTAGAGGGTGACCAGGACCAGGACGCCGCAGACGCCCAGGACGGACAGCGCCCAGGGCCGCCCCAGCCACGCCGACACGGGGCGGCGGCGCACGACCACCTCGGGTGGGGGCGGCTCCTGCGGAGCAGGTTCTGAAGGAGAAAGCAGAGTTCAGCGACGGAGTGTCATCGAAAGAAAAACTTCCGTTCAAAAATGAGGCTGCCGTGCCGAGCACGAAAGTCGTGTCTCTGCACTTTTCGACAAAATTGAGTTAGTGCCGACGGGTGGCTCTTTGTGACGTATTTTACCTAAATAAAAAATTATACGATCATCTGAGAGCGGGAAATATTTTTAAAGAAACTCCGAAAAAGTTTCATCTGAATCGAATGCAGGGTGGCGCAAAACTTTAAAGAGTCATGTCTCGGTGTGAGCTCGGCTGCAGAAACCACTTCTGCGCTCAGCACGGCAGCGTACTCGGTCTTTTAAGCGCAATGGCTTCAAGAATGAATACATACGACGTCAGCACAACGCCCCCTTGATACTAAATGCCTTCCTCATTTGCCTCATAAACGGATCCAACTGTTCGGAACAGAGCGATTCCATGCAGCTATTGGCGATGGATTCAAACAATTCGAATTATATTTTTGATTAGACCATGTTTGAGTTTAAGTACGGGATTCAAGTGAAACGCGGACGATCGCAACTCGCCAATGCAATCGCAAATTCCCAAATTTGGATTCAAGTGAAACGTTACAATCGTTACGAGATGCGATTTTATCGTAATTCGATTTCCAGTAGCGATTGCAATTTTGGTCTATTGCGATCGCCTCGAAGCGATTGCAATGGTGTTTCACTTGAATTCGGCCCTAAGTTTAGAAATCATCCAATCGTTGATTTATCTGTCAGTTTCTTTGTTTCGAAGAACTCTGACAGATGGCAGTGCGTTCCGCACAATGGGCTCGTTTCTGCTCCATTATAAAACCCAGAAAGCGATAGGCATTTTGTATTGAGGAGGCACTGAATCGAACACAAGTATGCGAAGCATCAAAAACAAGCTTGCACGCGTACTTGAAACACTTTCAGCAGTAAATTTAATATAATCTTACACTTCTGCGTCTAACATTTTGCGGAATTTGAGAAATGTAGTTAAGTAAACATACATATGCAAATACACTGTAAAAAATTTTTGGAAACATGACTGAAAGTAAGATATGTTTTCGGTGTATTCAGAAAAATCTGTTTAAAATGAATTTTCCGATTAATTCTGAAACGTTTCTAGTATATTTGGAACGCCTTGATACCATAGGCGAACAAACGCTTATCCGAGGCTACGGAAAAGATTGAAACCGGAAACCGCTTTCTTGAATTATTGGCAGTATGACGTAATACGCATCGAAGCAAGTTCGAATTCTTCAGTCCCCGAGTTAACAGCTTCCTTTTCAACTGTTTTTTCCCCCAAGGTTGAAATAAACAGTTCTGGTCATTTCGGTACAAGTTTTCGAAAAGTATTCTACTATTGTGTGCGCGTGTTTTTTTTTTTTTTTAATCGAATGTGTATTACAATAATGTGCCATTTTCTCTTCAACTGAAAATCTGGAGCTTTGTATTCGAGTAGGTACGGATTCATCAAAGGAATACATTCGCAGGGTAAGAGTGCAGGGGAAAGTGTGGCAGTGGATCCCCATGGGTTTTAAAACATTGTTGTACTGTCTAAAATTTTTTCGTGCGACCTAGGCGGTATCTGCGCACGCGCGAAGTCTCCTCGGACTTGCTCGAAATAGGGGGAAAAGCAACGAGGAAGTAGTCCGCGAACTAAAGCTGAAGGCATTGGGCAGTGCGCATCCAAAACCTAACTCCCCTTTTTCAGATGGAAGCGTCCGACCTTGCCAGGCGCCCAAAAAGGAAACAGACAGTACTTCTGCTTGTATTTTGCTGCCATCAAATATACTGATATGTTCCCCATCAAATACACTGAGCACACACCCTTTAAACCCCCTCTTAAGAGCTGCGAGTTCCGTGAGAAATGTGATGCAATACACGAGTAGCATTTACTTTATTTGCATTTTGTTTGTAAGTGTTTTCTATCTCTATGTTCTTGCAAACTTGACAACACCCTTAGGGAAACGCAATATGTATTGTCCTATCGCTTTGGGAAATGATTTGCTCTATGTTGGTTCTCAATTTGTTTTTTTTTTTCTACTAGTTTATCTTTTTCCATTACATATTATTTATTTAATAGTTAAGAGGCAGTTTTTATAAGAACCTGGCAGAAATCGGGTGTCCAGATATGCACCATTTTTCATTTTGCTAAAATTTTTATGGTGGATTCTTCTAAAGATTTCAGAAAACACGTATTTTTTCTTTTTCCCCTAAACAATTTCTGGGGACCTGTAACAATTCGTAAAGTTTAGATTGACTTTGTCTTTTTCTAAAATGACCTTTTTTAAAATTCGATTATCTCGGCACCGTTGAGCTTCAATCAAGGGTCGTTCCACGTCAAATCGCCTAAGGCTATGTGCCGTCATGTCTCGGATTTTGTTCAATATTTTTTTACGGATAGATACCTATGAGATAAACTCAAATTAATTTTTTTAGATTTTTTGAATAAAAATTTAGGGTTGTAGAATTTTTTGAAATTTTGATTTTTTCAGAATTTTTGCTTTTTTATTTTTGGTATGCATTTTGAAAAAGCTCTATAACTTCCTCAGTTTTCATTCAATTAAGCCAGTTTACGTATCATTTTAAAGCTAATTATTTTCTCCTTCAATATTAGTGACAAAAATGAGATTCTAAAAAATAGAATTTTGCCAATGGTCGTCTGAAGTCAGATTGTGTTTTTTCAATTGGTATGTTCAGTAGGTCATATCTCCGGAGTACCAACTAAGAACTGCTCAATTTTTTTTTTCAGTGATGACCACATCATATACTTTTTATGTATAAAAAATTGGAAGGGTGTTTTTTGTTGTTTTGGAATAAAGAATTCAAGTGTGTTTTTTCAGTTGGTATGATCAATAGGTCATATCTCCGGACTTCCAACTAAGAAATGCACGACACTTTTTTTCTGTTGTGACAACATCATACCCTTTTATGTATAAAAAATTAGGAGGGTGCTTTTTGTAGTTTTGGAATAAAAAAATCAAACGTGTTTTTTCAGTTGGTATGATCAATAGGTCATATCTCCGGATTACCAGTTTACAACTGCGCCATTTTTTTTCTAAAATGAAAACATCATAATGTTTTTATGATCAAGATATTAGAAGGCTGTTTTTTGTTGTTCTAAAATTTAAAAAAAAAAATATTGAATTTTTGAAACAAATTTCTTTAAAAATCAAGTTTTCGATAAGTTTAAAAACTTCGTAAAATTAAAAAAAAAACTATGCTATCACAAGGAAGACCACGACATGGCAGCTGAATGGCATTTCTTTGCCACGAGTCATGGCAAGAATGCATGCGATGGAGTAGGGGGCACAATAAAACGGCTTGCAATAAGGGCAAGTCTTCAAAGAACTGTCGAAGGACAGATTTTAAATGCACATGATCTATTTCAATTTACCTCTCAAAACATAAAGGGGATACAGATGTTTTTCGTTACAGCAGTGGAAGTGGTTGCAAATGAAGATTTTTTAAAGCAAAGATATGAAAGAGCCTTAATAATAGTAGGCAGCAGAGAGAATTACTTCTTCAAGCCATTAGACACGAAGGGTATATTAGTGAAGAAGGTTTCTGTGTTTGAAAAACCTTTTGTTGCCACTGTCGGAACATCGTAGAAATAAAGATTGTTATTCATGAAATTTTTATGCTTTCATTTGATAACAAATTATAAAATGTTGTGTAGATTTCAGAATAATGGAAACCAAATATAAAATTTTTCCAACCACCAAGAGTTCGCGAGTCTTTTTTTGTCAAACTATGAATGAAAGTATATTTAAAGACATTTCAGTTTACTTTATCATAATTCCTATCGGTTGATGGAGTGGCTAGCAAATAATTACTGAAGAGTAAAATAATTATGCAGCGACTTTTCACTACCAAAGCATGCAAGCAAAAGAACAATATAAAACTACCATTAAGTATTTGAATGTAATAAATAGGATACATTTTCATCTGCTTGTGAAGTATGATGCTGAATGAATCCCAAATTTAAGTTTCAAAAGTTGATTTTAAAGTAAAGTTTTTGAAAAAAACATGTAAGATTTTTATTTCAAAATAACAAGAAAACTTCCTTCTAATTTCTTGATCATAAAAACATCATGATGTTTTCATTACGAAAAAAAAATGGCGCAGTTGTTAACTGGTAATCCGGAGATATGACCTATTGATCATACCAACTGAAAAAACACGTTTGATTTTTTTATTCCAAAACTACAAAAAGCACCCTCCTAATTTTTTATACATAAAAAGGGTATGATATTGTCATAACAGAAAAAAAGTGTCGTGCATTTCTTGGTTGGTAGTCCGGAGATATGACCTATTGATCATACCAACTGAAAAAACACACTTGAATTTTTTTTTCCAAAACAACAAAAAACACCCTTCCAATTTTTTATACATAAAAAGTATATGATGTGGTCATCACTGAAAAAAAAAATTGGGCAATTCTTAGTTGGTACTCCGGAGATATGACCTATTGAACATACCAATTGAAAAAACACAAAATCTGACTTCAGACGACCATTGGCAAAATTCTATTTTTCAGAATCTCATTTTTGTCACTAATATTGAAGGAGAAAATAATTAGCTTTAAAATGATACGTAAACTGGCTTAATTGAATGAAAAATGAGGAAATTATAGAGCTTTTTCAAAATGCATACCAAAAATAAAAAAGCAAAAATTCTGAAAAAATCAAAATTTCAAAAAATTCTACAACCCTAAATTTTTATTCAAAAAATCTAAAAAAATTAATTTGAGTTTATCTCATAGGTATCTATCCGTAAAAAAATATTGAACAAAATCCGAGACATGACGGCACGGCCGACTATTTAAATTAGGCGATTTGACGTGGAATGAGCCTCAAAGTATTTTTTGCGATTACATTTAGTGTCCAAATCGAAATATACACTGGCGGGAAAAAAAATCCCAACACCAAGAAAGACTTTGGTTAGATAAACGAAATTTGGTAGGCGTGTTTATACAGCTGAAAGATGACATCGATTGAAATTTCGTGTTCCGCGCATAAGTGTGGCGCAGCTGGCGTCACTCAGAACATGCAAATAAGGCTTGTTTTAAAAGCGTGTTGTGAAGCTCATGTGTATTATTTTTCCGTGAAATTGGACGAATTGCGTTCATGTTAGCCAGGAATACCTTTTAAGAAGACGAAGAAGCCATTATCAACAGCTCACCGAGTTTAAACGAGGTCTTACAAATTGGCTACGAGAAGGTGGATTTTCATTTCGCGATATTGCAGAAAGACTTGGGTGGGAATGTTTCCACCATGCATGATTATTGGAAGCTATGGGCAAGGGATGGTACTACCTCAAGAAGATCGAGTTCCGAGCTGCCACGTGGCACGACTGAGAAGGAAGATCGCCGAATCTTGCGTACGGCTGTGGCGCATCGTACTGCATCTGCGACTGACATTCGAGCTGCAGTTGGTACCGTCGTGACCCAAGGAACGGTAAGAAACTGTTTACTTCAAGGACAGCTCCGAGCCAGGCAGCCTGTAGCCGGTATTATATTGACTGCAAACCATTGCCTTTTTCGACGGCAGTGGTGCCACGACAGAGCTCACTGGAAGTCGGAGTGGAGATCTGTTGTAATTTTTGATGAAAACAGATTCTGAATTAGTGCCAGTGGTGGCTGTCAGAAGGTGGCCAGGGGACCGCCTGCATTCAAGCGGTCTACGGCCTAGACACACGGGACTCACACCTGGAGTTATGGTCTCTGGAACAATTTCCTACGACAGCAGGGGCATTATTGTGGTTATCCCAAGCTCACTGACTGAAAATTTGTCGTCAATCTGTTAATTTAACCAGTAGTACAGCCCTTCGTGAGTAGCATTCAAGGGGGCGTTTTCCAACTGGATAACGCTCGCCCTCACATCGCTGCTGTAACGCAATGTGCTCTACAGAGTGCTGACATGTTACCATGACCCACAAAATCACCAGGTCTGTCTCCAATTGATAACGTATGGGATATCATGAGATGACACCTCGAGCATCATCCACAGTCAGCAATCACGGTCCTAGTATTGACACAGCAAGTGCAACAACCATGGAACTCCATACCACAAAGTGACATTCGGCACATTTATGACATAATGCATGCACGCTTGCAGGTCTGCCTTCAAAATTCTGGAGGTTACACCCTCTATTAAATTAACATAATTTCACATTTGCACAGCATTTTGTTGAGCTTAAATTAGCCAGTGATCTTGTACATTTAATCAATTAAACATGTTAACTAGACGATTGCATTACCCAAATTTCATTCCTCTACGGCAATTTTTTCTTGGTGTTGGGATTTTTTTTTCCGCCAGTGTATGTTCTGTAGAGTTGGAAAACACAGATGTCCACTTCTTAAAAAGTTAATAAAGTCACTTAGAAGGCTAAACTAAGCTTAACAACAATGGCGGACTTGTTGAAATTTTGTAATGTACAGATGCAAATGATACTTAAACTTGACAGTACTTGAAGAAACTTCTTAAAACAGAAAAGTAACACATCCTTTTGAATAAAAAAAAGCATGGTGGAATGATTGTACTTTAGTAATTTGATGGCATAAGCTATCGGGAAATACTCGTCCATACGCACATCCGTTTGAAAATTAAGTAACAACATATCTAGGACGAAAGTCATTTATGTACTTGGAAGTACCTGGGGCGGAGCCCCCTACCTTCCTGTCTTTTCATTGGGTGAGAATGGAGAGCGGCATGAGCCTGGACCAATTGTGAGCTGGTAAATGTGCCAAGAGGAATTGCTTAGATTTAAATAAAAGTTTAAATTTAATAAAGCTAACATGAATATTAGTACAAATGAAAATGGAAAATAGAAATAGCGAATTTTTTTTTTCTCGCATGGAAAACCAAGCGTTTGTGGTGGTTAAGCAATTAACCTTTTCTGAATAATGATAAAAAGTTAAGTAAAGAAAAAATAAGGCCCTTAGGCAGTTCTTGTATAATAAAATTATAATAATAAAAAATAAAAAAAAAGTCCATAGCCGGGACAGCATCCCTAGGGTAGTTCACACGCTACTGGGTATAAACAAAGATTTATGTACCTAGAGTGTCACGGCGGAGTGCCCACTTTTTTTACCTTTTATCTCACCCTATTATACTGCTAAAATTATCAACCTTCCTACTTAAATATAAAAAGGACGGTGGCTTCAAAGCTCACATAGATCTCCAGTTTTTTGTCAATTTCAAGCGTTTTTTCGGTGTGAGCGGCAAAAAAAAAAAAAAAAATCCGGGTGTTTTACCTATTCCATTCTTGCTGATTCTTATGTTCAATGATCCCCTGAATCCTAATATGGCCACCCTTTTCCCCATTGCCTCCCACTTTTCGAAAATAGCGCCCCCTCTCCCTCCTATTTTCATTAGATTTCGACAATTTCATAGATATTATTCGGAGGGGAAGGAAGCATTATATTTACCATTAACATTCTTCTATAGGGCTAGAGAGGTGAAAAGTTCAAAATCATAAACAACTTTTTGCAAAGTTAGGAGACTCATGGGGGTATTTTCCATTTCCCTCCGTAAAATCTTTAACATATCATCAACAACTCATTTTTTCCAGCTTCAAAATTTGCTTATTTTTTTGTGCAACACAATAATATCGGAACTGTCCTTCTATGACTCCATGTTCCAAAAAATTTTTCAAGCTGTAACTTTTTTTTTCAAAACTTTGGAAAAATCGCATGTTACATATGAGTTGCACCGCAGATTTCCTTCCATAAAGAACCTTTCAGTATTTATTTATATTCATTCTCAGTTGTGTTCGAGCGATTACCGTGAAGGGGGAAATGGAGATCATATTTGAATTCAGTGGAGCATTTTACATAAGAAACAGAAAGAAAAGTGTCAGATACATTTGTTCATTTTGTGTCGAGCAGTGTTGTTATACTGAAATTTGCTAGAAGTTTTTAATTAAAGCCAAAATATTTAAACTTCTTGCTATGCAATTCAACTTTCTATGTATATTTATATAGAGATTTTTTTTTTTTTTTTTTGAGAGAGAGATACTTTTAGTATTGAATATTTTATTGTCTCAGCAAGGATAAGTACTCAATTTTCTTCAACAGCAGGTAAAAAAAAACTGCTCATTGTTCTCGTTATTGAAAAAAATTCTGTTAAATTCTTGAATGATTTGAACATTTTCCTCAGCAACGTTATTCACCATTATTTATTTATTTTAATTTTTTCTTTTAATTCTGTGATTGATATTATATTTGCATTCGTTGGGGCGTAGGCGAAGAATGTTAGAAAATAATCCCTAATATTCATGTTTGAAAAAATTCCAATTGTTCTGTACTACACTTGTCATATTTTACATCTTTATTTTTATAATAACTTGCTTTTCTTTCAACTAGAATTTGATACGAAAAACTACGTCAAACTAATCAATTCACCAGAAAGGTGTCACAAGTACTTTAATAAAACTGTCCTAGTTGTTATTTCAATTTCCAGGTCGTTCATATCTTATAAGGTTTTTTCCAAGTTTAGATATTCCAGAAGTTTTAATAGCAAATGGAGCATCTATTAAAGTTCAATCTATTTGTTTTACTGTACAAAAAGTGCTGAAACTGTAGAGAACTGTTGTACCTAGGTTTTTCTCTCATGATTAGATTATATGAAAAATGTCTTTCCTTATATAGGAACATCGTATTTTGAGACATATAAGAGACTGGATTTTCTCATATAGGCTCCCTAATTGACTAATAATAACTTCATTATCTCTTTATAATCAGCCA
>JAXGGA010016391.1:0-26778 GCA_038373865.1 Uloborus plumipes | reverse complement strand
TAAAAATATGTAACTCGTAAACTTGTGGTGTAGGATATATTATTGTGTTTTATTTTTTAAATTGAATACTAAATAAGTTCATTGACTTACAAAGTTTTCTCTTTTTTATTTTTATCTTTTTCCTTTAATGAAATTGCGGAATTATGACATGACAATTATGTACTAAAATTGTTGTTCATTGAATCAAGTTTGTAAGAAATTCTATATCATGATTGCTTGACAAAAGATATATAAATTTAAAGAGATATTTCCCCATATTTCGCTAACAAAAAAAAACTAGTTATTAAGTTAGTCGTTAGCAACACCTTTGATCATCCGAAGAAAATAATGCAAATTATTTCTTCCTCTAGTTATGGAATGCTGAAAATGGGCAGTTGCTCAAAACATTACCCTGCCATGATTGTGTTAGATGTTGCCGATTTTCCCCTTCTGCTCAAGTAATGATTTCTGGTGATGATTCTGGAGAAGTTTTGGTAAGTTGTGCTTCAATATTTCAATTAAATGATTTGGTGCATTGGATTTGCTTTAACCTGCATGAAAGTACAACTTTTAAACAATTCATACTTATATCAAATGCTGTGTATGTTCTGAGTCATTTTGATGTTTTTGTGCACTTCAATTGTATTAAATTTTAACTTTTAGGAATAACTAGTAAAATGAGTATCAAGAACCTCTAAATATTTTTTTAATCCTAAAGTTACCTGAGAACTGTGCCTAAAGAATGCTGTATTATATTTCTTAAGTAGGTTCTAATGATGTTAAAAGATATTGGAAAAACTGTTTCAACTCATGAAAATACATTAGAACTACTAAAATATTTTCTATTTTTATGCAATATAATTCAGGGAGTGAGGTAATGTCTGATCCATGCTTTTGGACTCAGCCACACTTAAAACACAAATATTCATTTTTTAAAAATAATTGATAAAGCATAATTTGTGGTATGTTATATTTATAGTGCCACTTTCTTCAAGGTTTCCAACTGTTAACTAAGGTGGAACAACTTAGGCAAAAAACGTAAGAAAGCTTATGTCCAAAAATGATTTAACAACCGAAGAAAAGTTACTGATTCTTGATTTTAATTAGGTGATCAAAATAAATTGTAATTTAACTCAAGAATTTAATGAATTAAACTTTTAAATTAGCATATAGAAAAGGGACAAAATTTTTGTTTTAAAAAAATCTTATAAAAACACATTATTAACAAGTAACATAAATTTTAATACTCGATCATATCTACCCATCCTTCAAAACTGGTTAAAGAGAATTAGAACTAATGTACACAAAGAGAATGGTTAAATTAGTATCAAGATCTTGACTGCATACTGCTTCCAGTGTAATTTAAGTTTAACCAGTGGCATAGCTAGGGGTTGGCTGGAGTGGCTCTTGCCACGGGCGCAGAAGCCAAGGGGCGTCATTTTGATGGATTAATTTTTTTTTTTTTTTTTTTTGGTCAAGTCCAAATAGACTAAAAAATTAAAATTTGATAGACACCCCGAGCAGCGCAAAATGCGCTCCGACGCTACAACACAAACCATACAAAATGTGCTGCTTTGCTTTGGCAGATTTGGGTTAGATACACTGATGTTAGCTTAAATCTATCTGGCAGGTTAGATTTTAGTTATATGGGGTCTACAGTCTGTATAATAGGCTGATCTGAAATCGGCCAGACTTATCAACTTAAAAGAGGATAGAAACATACCTTTTCTCTTCTTTTTTCCAGCCGTTTTTTTCACAATATCACTTCAACCTATCAATTACATGCCATGCTTGGGAAATAACGTTCTATGATTTTAAGAATCGGCGAGCTTTTGTTGAAAACATTTCGGATACAGAATTTTGGAGTGCAATTTTATGATGACAGAAAATAACTCCTCCGTTCGTAACAATTTTTCTGTGGCAAAAACTATCGAGACAACAATATGTATTTCTCAAAAACGGGAGGGGGAGGGTTTCTAAAAAACGACTATTGCAAATTTTGCGATTTTTAAAAAAATGGTACCAAGAGCCTATATTAAGTAAAGATTCCAAAAATGAGTAACACAAGTACATTGGCGAACGATTTTGAACGAGTAATGTTTTCAAACACTGTTTGTGCTTCGGTGGCTCAAGTATAGAAAGTTAGAAGGTAAAAAAAAAGAAAAAAAAAAGATAAATAAATCTTTTTTTAGTGACTCTCAATTTTGTATTTTGGAAATTTTTCTATTTTATAATTGTACTTTAATGAAGTGCTCTCACTTCTAAACTATATATAGCACTACTTTGTTCTTTATACTCATTACCGTTTTAGTATTACTGGGAGAGATTAGGCTCGGTTTGTATTCAGGCCAGTGCAGTATGTTTTGTGTTTCTATTGTCAAAAATAAATAAAAATATCTGTTTCTCCTGTATTACCGAACAAGGAAACGCCAAGTGAATGTTGATCGAAGATGCGTGTACTCAACGCTACTTCAGGGGACGAGCCACTTTTTTAAAACGGTACACAAATATACATGCTAATCAGTTTTTTTTTTTTTTTTTTTATCATTCTCAGTTCGAGAACCGTTGTTGTGGTACCCGCCAATACCTTCCATATTGTTGACCTATATTGCTGAATTTATTATTTATTTAAAATTAATTTTTATATGATTAATTTTTATACTCGGTATTTAAAATTAAAAAAAAAAAAGAAAATACATCTGGTACTTTCTTAAAGCCAGGGAGGGAACAATTGCCTCACCTAACTCCCCTCATAGATAATATTAGTATTAAATAACGGCTGGTCTCTGGAATATTTTAAATACTTAGAATGAAAAGTTATTATTCATTTAAAATAATCGGAGACCTAAAAAAGCGAACTTTTATTTTGCCTATATGCAAGGAGTCGTATTTATTAAGCTAATTTCAGATTAATTATACTTTTTATATCGTCTTTGATTTCCCAATTACAATAGAATTGATGCTTTGATTTTTATTTAAAATGCACAAATTATGTTTATTTTATACATTCTTCTAGCGTTTTAAAAAATTATATTTAAAATAAAAGCTGCTGTGTGGGGAAAAAAACACTATGTTCAATAACGAATTGCAAGAATTGTTTGTTTTTTGAATTTTTGTGTAATGATGGGGAAAGGTAGGAACGCACCGAACTAAAATTGTTGGAAAGACAAAAATTCTCAAATCGAACAAAAAACTTGTAAAAAATAAAACTTGAATTTTACCCAATAATACAAACAAGCAAACATATCATGCACACATGACGTGAGGGGGAATACTGAGCATCGTTAAAAATGCTGAAGGAAAGAAAAAAGGTTGCAATATTATCTGCAAATTTTTTGAATAAATAAAGTAAAATTTTTGACAAAAGGACATTTTGGGAGGCCACAATGACCTCCTATCATAGCGATGTCTGGGGGGGAGGAGGCAATTTTTCGAACTCGCCACGCGCTGAGTCCCCTAGCTACGCTACTGAGTTTAACACATTCACTACTCGTATAGGAAGTTAAGATGATCACTGTTGGATGAACTTTTACTAAATTAGTACATCAATACTTTATGGATAACTAACTACCTTGTGACATCAATACTGTAATATCAAATTGGAAGCACAATATCAGTTTGAAATAAGAGATTTTGAAAGAAACGAAAATAATTTTAGTGAAATCAAAAACTTAGTTCCTTTTACTCGTAATAAAACAAACCTATGTAGCAAAAAAATGAAACTGAAGTGTAATAAGTGAATATTATATGGAAGGCATAGTTTTTTTTTTTTTTTTTCCAGCAATCTTGGCAACAGTTCATTTTTTCTGATAACTCACGACTTGTTTTAGTTATTTTCTACATGTACTTATTAATATATATATATATATATATATATATATATATATATATATATATATATATATATATATATATATTGAACATTGTTTTGGCTTTCTAGTACTGACCAAAAAAAGGTTAAAAGTTATATTAAATCTATCAGTTATAATAAATACTTTTTTAATATATAAAATAAGTTGTGCTTTTTTGTTTTTAATCTTAATATATTTATGTTGTTCACTAATTTATGTATTTATTTATTTTAAAGTTATGGAGATTGGGCACAAATCCTAAGCCATCGAACCATGGATATCATGACTCTGTGGTGTATGATATTCAGTACTCTGAAGATGGATCTCAGTTTCTGACCATTTCTGACGATATCAAAATCTGGAAAGGAAGTGGTCCGTTAGCTCAAACTCTTTTGTTACCCAGTTCTTCCATGGGAGTGGCACGCCCTTGCATTTGGGCCAGTGGCAATTTCTATGTTTTTGTTGTGATTCATAATTCTGTTTTGTATATTCTCAACAGGATTGAGTGATTGCTTTTCTCTTGCCTTTAAGTCTTGGGAAAATATTGTTTAATTTTGTTATTCTTGCTTTATCTTAATTTAAACAAGAGAAAGAAAGTGTGCCAAACCAGTTTTTAAGAAATTGATATCTATTGCTGTTTGCTTATAGACGAATTTTGTTATATGTTGCAAGAATTATTTATTCTTATTAAGCTAACAGTGTTAGATTTTTGCTACCTCTCTCTTAGTCAAGTTAAAAGGTTTTGATTTCAAATTTGGTTTTGATCTCCAAAACACCATGCATGACTTGCCATTTTCTTGCTTCAATTGCCCTTGACTGTAAATGTGATAAACTTTTTTAAGTTAGTCTATAAGTCGATATAGTCGATAAACTATTTTAAGTTATATACAGAAGTCTCGATATCTCAAAGCCTTATAATTCGAATATTCCTTTATCTTGAAGTTTTCATCGGGTCCGCAAACTCTTGAGCAGACTGGGGAAACTTCCTATAACTTGAACTACCAATAACTTGAAGCTTTTAAGCCGTTCCTTGGGACTTTGAGTTATCAAGACTTGACTGTATATGCATTTTCTTGACTTGAAAACTGAAAATACCAAATCGTGTTTGTTTTGACCATTGAAATTCTTTTAAACTTTTACTTTTTCTTCTAAATGTTTGAAAAACATCAATTTAACAAATAAACAATAAATAATATTGTATTGGATAATTTGTATGCTACCATAAGTTCTTCAGAAACTTTTGAAGTGAACTGAATAAGTGTTCTTGCCCTTCCTATTAAAAATAGTTACTACAATTATACAGGCCCGACATTTAAAATTTCTCTAGGAGGGGGGGGGGCGAAATTTATCGGATAACAACCTTTGAAAAACGCCTACTTTTACGTAAAATAGTATTTTTTAAAACCAAGGGGCAGTCGCATACCCTGACCCTCCTAAATGACGGGTTTGAACTGAGTCATTTAGAATCAAAACCCTTTAAGTCCATTTCGCAAAATACATAGCTCCATAGGCGGAACTATGGATCTGAAGGGATTTTGACTTAAAACCCTTCCTTACGTTATATTCACTTTTTGTTGGGATGTAGTGGTTTTTTATCTATTGCCTTTGGTAAAGGAGCTTTTAAACTTATACTCTTTTGTAAATTTATTTTTCATAAGAAGTGAACTAAAGGGGTTTTGATTTTAAACGATTCAATTGATACTTAACTTTTTTGTGAGAGATTAACTCATGTTGTTCAAATTTTATTGAAACCAGATAAAGATCATTTGTAAAACTAATTTTTAAAGCCTTGACTGCTAAAGCTAATTCTTTAATTCCTTGCAGACAAATTGTTACATGTTGCAAAGATTGTATTTTATACGTGATTCTAACCTGATAATGGTAGATTATTTCACCTTCTGATTTAGTCAGGTTTAAAAGTTAAGGATCTGTATTTGTTTTGGTCTCCAGAGATTTGATATTTTCTTATTATTTGTGTGATGAAGTATTTCAAACTCTACTTACTACATGTGTATTTTCTTGACTTTTAAAAAGTCTATGAAATGCAAAATCATGACAAGTTCTTTGATGATGATTGAAAACCTTTTTATTTATTAAAAGCATGTAAAAGAAGTTTTAGGATTTTTTCAATACTTTTATTTTTGTTGCTTTTAAATATTACATTTGTAAAAAATATAAGTTGCAGACTATTTGTTGTAGTATATTTTTTAATGTTAGCTTAATTTGTCAATTTAAATTTATATTTTCTTTTTCAAAATTGAATGCATTTTGTATTTAAAAGCGTTGTGTTCAAATTTACTTTCTCTGGTTTCAATCCTTCTATTAAAGCAAAATAATCATAACATAGAAAATGTATTCTTTAATAGTACATTTCTTTCTTTCAATAAATAATCAGTGTAAGTTAGACATAGTCTGCTTAATTTATATAATTGTTTACAAGAAGAAGGTAATGTATTCTGTCGTGAGAAAGTAAAGGGCAGTATCTGAAAAAATGAGGTTTTGAGATGTTTGATTTTAAAAGCGTTTTGGTTTTAATGTTAACAAGAAGGGAATGTTGGAACTTTTTCTTTTTTTTTTTTTTTTTTTTTTTTGTGTGTGTGTGTGTGTGTGTTCAGCAAAAAATCAAAATAAGCAAGTTTGAACGATAAAGCTAAAGTGCAATAGATTATTAGAAAAAAGGAATTGTTGATTTTTCACAGATCTCACTTAATTTGCTCAAATGTTTTTATAAATTTTTGTAACTGTAGGTATGGTTTTATATTTTGGGAAAAAAAAAACTAGTAATATTTTGTATTGCAATTTAAATTGATATAAAATTAAATCAATGTTAAAGGTGATTTTTATTTTTATTTTTATAAAGCAAATTTACTGTTATTGTAAATGCCATGTACTAGCTCCCAGGTGATCTTAAGATGAGTGTGATCTCAATGTTGTTCTTGTTGCTAGTTATGTTTGAATCAAGTTCTTTGTTAAATAACTTCAACTTTCTTGAGCTTTCAATATTAATCCTATATTTTTCGTAAAAAAGCTATTTTCTACATTTCAGAAAGCTTAAACTGATCATGTACACTTATTATGTCGCACAAAATGTGTATAATAATTTTTATCTCTATGTATTTTTTCAAGAAAATTTTCAATCAATCCGTTTATATAATATTTTTGCTCAATTTTCGTATTGCATGGCTTTCTAATCAGTGTGGTAAAATTTTACTTATTACATGTTGTTTGTGAAATATGAAATAAAAGTAAAATATGTATTCTTATTTTGAATCATTATAATGGAAATCACTTTATACATTTAGAGAAAAAAATAATTTGTTTTCACTAGTGGTACTTATAACCAGTAAACAATTTTACCTTGAGATTTTTAAAGGCTTTCTGTTTGTTACGATTTTACTCTCACAGTTAAATGCTAAAAAGAAAGAAGAAAAATTGTATATTTTGTAATTAAGTAATTCTACCTGTGCCTAGTTAAGACTATTTTCCGATAAAACAATGTTACTAATGCCATGCCTTTATGCACATGACAATCATCATGCCCTCTTTTTTATGTGTGAGCATATGATGCATAGAACATTACAAATTTTTACATATTTTTATGACATTATTAATGTATCAAAGGATGAGCTTAAAAATACTCTTATTTCATTCAAATATAGTAAAATGTATGCAATCTCCAAGTTTGATGTAAAGCTGGAGTTTTTATTTTGCTATTATCACTGAAAATGTATTATTCAGGGGTGATTGTGTTCCGATATTTTACCGGATTTCTGGTATTTTCATGTTCAAAAATACCGGAAATAAAATATTTTTAATTATGCTTTTACTTCCCACCTTCGGATTTTTTTCTTTTTCGAATTGTCGATGATTATACCGATAATTCATCAAATAGAAATGTTAAGATGAAAATTCTAATTGTTTTTGTACCTTACTAAATTATTTTATTTGCATCCGATATGAGAATCAAATTTTTCTCACTTTTTTTACTTTTGGTGCTTACTACCCTTAGTTAGGAGACAAATAAATGAAATGTAACAAATGCAACTTTCTTTACTTTATAAATGCTTTTGCACAACAAACAGTAATTCTGTTAGACTTTTGCTTTCTCCGTAAAATATTTTTTAGGAGATAATTGCTCATCACCAGCTCAAAAGTAACTGTTACTCATTTACAATTTAATTAAATGCATGTACGATATTTTGACTAAAAACTATATGAATATATGAATGTTAGTTTATGAAAGGAAATTTTTTTTATGTATGTATAATTATAAAATTAGATGTGCTTAAGTAATTGGGGCCTTGGTTTTAAAAAAACACTCCCCCCCCCCCACACACACACTTTTTCTTTTAAACTTTCAGGATTTTTTTTTATGAACTCACAATCACCCTTGATTATTGTAATATTGTATTTATTTGGTAATGAATTTTTGTTCCCACTTAGTTTATTAACTGTGCATTGTGCAATTCATAAATTATGAACATGTATTCATGTATTGTACTTTTGTGATTATAATCAATTTTCTTTTGGAACTAATTATAAAAGTTCCTTTTGTTTTGAGATTTTATTCTGGAAATATAAGTATTGGTGTTTGGTAATGTAGCGTTTGTGCTCTGGAACACACCTTTTTCTAAAATCCCATTGTGCATTATTCCCCCTGTCTACCAAATAGCAGACATAACAGATTTTAAAATTTCTAATTTTGGATGTATCAATTTCTTATATATTTTTAAGAATCTAGCCGATATAAATCAAAGGAAGGGCCAGGAGGAAAAAAGATGAAAGTCACTTTTTTGTCAATTTTGAGATATTAGCACTATCTAGGGGCTATGAAGGACTAGTATCATCTGGTAGAACAACAAGGGGGAAAAAATATGAGAATCGACCGAAATGTGCATGAAAATTCGAAAAACTACATAAGGAGCTATGAGAAATCAAATTTTGTTCTTCGTTTTTCTCGAGATCGCTTTTTGGTCACTTTCATCTTTTTTCCCCCTGGCCCTTCAAATGGCTGCCAATAATTTTCAATTGTCATTTTGTTATTGTCAACAAACAGAAGAATCCAGGATCCAAGCAACAAAGAAACGGGAGGAAAATATTATTTTGTTTCACTGAACGCTAAACACCTCTCTGACTTTGAGCTGCTCGTCTTATCCTAGTAACACAAAACAAAACTTATTTTTATATCCACTTGACATTGAAGCTGCACAAAAACTTTTTTGTTGTCAAGATTTTTTTTTTTTTTTTTTGAAGTACTGAGATGTATTTTTACACAGTGATGTCTGAGTAGTTTTTGCAGCAATAAAGGTTCGATTAGCAATAAAAGAAGGAGTTGTCAAAAGCTCTTGTTTTGTACCGAACTTGACATTCCATTTCAATGATCTGAAAATTGACATAAATTGGCTCGAACAATAAAACAAAGCATGGATTCCTGTATAAAAAAATCCTCTTTCAGAGGTCTTAAAACTTTATTCCAGGAACAACTAAGGACATGCCAGATTTCAAAATTCAAAAAAGTGGCATGAACTTAGGTGCAAATCCAATATCCTTTCAATTCCAGAATAATTACAATTTGTTTGAAAATTTATATGTTTTCATAGTGAAATTGATAATTATGAGATGACTGTAGAAGGACAGTTTGTTTAATCAGTTTTAGGGTCCCTTTTGGTTTTTATTTTTATAATAATACTCATTAAAATATTGCTGGAAACATGGATTGTTTTGTTGATGAGGTCAAAGTTATGAAGATTGTAGAAAATGAAGAACAAGCAAGAGGATTTGGATATTATTACAAAGTGGGTAGTTAAGTGGGGTCTGGCAGTAAATATTGGGAAACGTCAAGTGTTACATTTAGGTCATGGAAATAAGTATTACTTATTTACAGTGTTCAGTCATTAGTCAGGCAGAAAATGTTATTGATCTGTTTTAATAAATCAGGTCTTCAAGTTTATTCAACAATGTTGCATAGCTAGTTACCAAGCCAATGAGATGCTTGAATTCATCAATAGATCTATTTAAAAGAAAAAATCCAAGAAGGTTCTTCTGCCCTTATATAAACGTTTGGTAAGACCTCATTTAAAGTATGCTGTTCATTTTTTTGTCTCCTTATCTTTAAGAAAGTTATCAATTTATTGGAAAAGATTCAAAGGAGAGCTACAAGGTTAGTAAATGGGCTTTCTTGTTTAGATTATTATTCCAGGCTTAGAGTGCTTAATATGTATAGTCTTGAGAAAAGGAAAGTCAGGGGGGGCATGATTCAGTCGTTTGAATTTATCAAAATGATGTTAGTGGGTTAAGGTTTTGCATGGAAAGCAGGACAAGGAGACAGTGCTTTAAGCCATTCAAATTTCAAGCTAACCAGAAAATTAGGAAAAATTACTACTTTAGTAGAGTTGTGGACACCTGGAACAATTTACCAAAAAAAAAAAGGCTGTAATCTGCTAGGGAATTGATAGCTTTCACCACACCATTGATCTTCATTAGGGACTAATAAATCTGCCAGGACCAACCATTCGGGGCATCACATTTGTATTGTATTTGCAAGACTGTGCAATATGTGTTTTATTTTTCTTAGTTTTTAATTGTTCTCAACCAAATATATTGTGCCTTTCTTAGCCAAGTACAAAGTTTCATAAAAGCCTATTTACATATCATTTTAACCTTCAGTTAACGGAGGCACAACTATTCTACTGACAAAAAGGGTTCTCTTCTCTATCTTGCACTACTTTTCGTATTACACCTTAGACACGTATTTCATATTACCCATGGGCTCATATGAAGAGAACGTGTGGCAAAACTTAAGGCGTAACCCTAAGAAGTTGGGCAAGGTGGAGAAAAGAGAACACTTTTTGTCAGTACAACAGTTGTACCGTCCTTGGCTAAAGGTCAATAGCTTTTACACATCATGGCCTTCAAACTTCCGCATTGTATAATGTAGGAAGTATATTACTTAACGTGGGTTATACGAATCATGTTATTTTTCCTTTTTTTAGTAAAGGTATATAATTATCAGGGGTGATTGTGCTCCGGTATTTTACCGGATTTCCGGTATTTTCATGCTCAATTCTGGTGTTTTCATGTTCAAAAATACCGGAAATAAAAGTTTTAATTATGCTTTTTTCTTCCTACCTCCGGTACTTTTTTTATTTTTTGGGTTTTTGGTGATTATACCGATAATTATTAATAATATTCATCAAATAGAAATGTTAAAATGCCATTCTATTTTTTTTTTACTTTAATGAATTATTTTATTTGCATATTTTTTGATTTTGATGTCATCAAACGCAGTCCATTTGCATCTGATATGAGAATCCAATTTGTCCCATTTCTAGATAAATCTAGTATCTAGATAAATTCTTTTCCATATTTTCAGTAACAAATGCAACTTTCATTACTTTATAAATATTTTCGCACAACAAACAGTAATTCGGTTAGACTTTGATTTTCTCCTTAAAATATTTTTTGGAGATAATTTGTACAACGCCTTCTCATAAGTAACTTTATTACTCATTTACAATTTAATTAAATGCATGCACACTATTTTGACTAAACTATTTGAAACTATTCGAACATATGAAATGTCTCTTTTGTTTATGAAAGACAATTAATTATTATATATGTATAATTATAAAATTAGGTGTGCTTAAATGATAAGGGCATTTAAATGTGTGCTTAAATAATAAGGGCGAGGGGGTTTACCCCCCCCCCCTCGCCCACATGCACACATTTTCTCTTTAAAACTTTCAGGTATTTTTTCACGAACTCACAATCACCCCTGAATTATTCTAAAATCCACCCTATTTGTTTTACATCTTTTTAATTTTGGAATTATTATGACGTATTATGTGGGCATTGTACCTGACACGTAATATTTTTGTTAAAAATGTATTTATTACGTATGAATCATTTGAAGTACAAGTTTTGTATCCACAACTTTGGTATGTAAGAGTTGTAAATAAATATTGTTTGTATTAATTCTTGTGTACTACTGTCACTTTGAAATATTTTACAATGAATTTTACAAATTTCGTAGCCGATTTAAAAAATTTGGGTCTTTAGAAAAATGTTGGTAAATATTTTAGGAGTCGATAAATGAGCTAACTGTAAAACATACACGACATACTGTCTAATCTTTTATCGTAAAACCTTCCTCGCATCTGCGCATGCCTGAGGTATCTTTGGATTTCCTCAAAATAGGGGGGAAATGCGAAGTAACATTCAACAGGAAGTAAGAAGCGAAAGCACCGGCAAGTGCGTCTCCTTATCCTATCACCCCTTTTTCAAATGGAAGCGATCGTGACTGCCAGGCGCGCAATACGCAGACAGACAGTAAATACCCTTATAGGTTCAGTTCCATATGTTTCAGAATTATTTGAGGTTGACCAATTAATTTAAACCTCTTATTTAAAAAGAAAACTCTAATTTATGAAGCTACTAGAGAAGCTACACCAAGTTAGAATGATTAAAATGTGTTTAATTTTACGGAAATTGCAGAATGCACTAAGTTACAAAAACTTCATTACAGTGCTGTGACGTTATAGTTGGCACAAACCTAACCTAGCAGCATTGTGAAGGCGACACAGTTCCTAAACACGTTACAACTCCTGCCGAGTTAGGTTTACCCAGTGGTCGGAAGTAGCGCGTTACTAGTAGCGAAACTACTGTAGTAGCTACATTTTTAGTAGTTTGTAGTGTAGGGCACTACTTTTTTTTAAAAAAAAGTAGAATAGTGAGTAGCGTGATACAAAAAAATAGTAGTTTGTAGCGATTTCTGGAAACTACTTTTAAATTAAAAAAATAAATGAAAAAATTAAAAAACAAAAAGAGAGAAACGAATTAAAAAAACAAGGTTTAATTGACTCTTGCAATGAAATCTTGCACGAATACAGTAGCGGATGCAATGAGAAATAAGATCCGTAAAAATGTGAGCTGGGTCTTAGATACATCATTTTGACGAAGTACATTCTATCTGTTCGATGTCATTGCTTTATTTGGGCATCAGAATTTTTTTATTCCTTCAAATAATTTTCATATTCCTAAATAGTCCGTGGCAAGAAATTTAAAAAAAAAAATTGAAGGTTGAATTCTTTCAACTTTTGAATCCTTTCTTGTGGCTAATATTCGTAAAAATTGTAAAAAAAATCTAAAAAGGACAAATTTTAGCATAAAAAGGAACAAAAAGGAAAAGTAACAATAAATTCAAAGACATTTCCTATTTCTATTCCGTATTCAAATGAAAGGGAATGACATTAATAAAGTTAATTCATTTATATAAACCACTATTCGAATTTCTTCGGTCAATCCTCAAACAGTGTATGTCTTTTATTTATTTATTTTTTCTAAAGTAGCGACTATAATTTAAAAGTAGTTTGTAGTCGCTACATTTTAAAAAAAGTAGTTGTAGTTCGCTACAAAAGAAATGTAGTTTTTCCAACCACTAGGTTTACCCTAACAATAGAATTGTAGCATCTAATGGATCACTGATATCATGGAGAAATCTGCAGTGGTTAATCTTGTTGAAACCTCATACAAAAGCTTAATGGTCGAGGAAGCATGTTACAATTACTGGTAAAACGTCTCTTGTAAAAATCTGAGGAATTCTACGTGCACCCTCCAACTTGATTAGTAGAAAGTATGAGTCAATCAAAAGATTAACAGGAATTTCAACCGAATTAAATTCAGGAGCTTAGAGATTTGGACATTTTTTAGTCTGACACTAATAACTTGAGAAGAATTACAGCCAGATCAGGGTAGTGTTGGTATGTGCGCCACATGAACTCTTACATCACTTACTACCTTGTAAGTGATTTGTTATTAATCGATATTGCTTTCCTTCGCTACTATACTCTTTTTTATGGGAGAGGAGGGGGGATTAAATTCTATATTTGTTAATATTTTGTATTTGAAATTATTACAAACAAGCACTTAAATAGAAATTAAATTCATGCAGCCTAAATAACTGATTATTTCTCTAAAAGACGGGCAAATTCAAGTAAAAATGTGTAATTCTTTTCATAGTATGATAATTTTTCAAACAAGTTATGTATAATTGATAAATTAGTAAAAAATAAAAAAATATTTTAATTAGTCACAAAAATATGGCTCTTAGAAGAATAGTTATTTTGAAAGCCAATACCTAACAGCTCGTTGCAGCATCCAAAGATTAGTTTCACCTTTATTTAGGTTCATCAGACTTAGTTCAAAGCTGTGAAGCTGAGTATCTTCACTTGTAGAGCTAAAAATATTTCAGCCCAGCATTGATGTACTGATATATTTTTAGCTATTAATGTGAAGATATATTCAGCTTGATGAGGTTTTTGAGTGTGCTGACATATTTTGATTGCTAATAGAGTTTCTAGAAAGTACACTGATAACTAAAAATATTTCAGCAAATTTTTAGTAGCTACCAGTATAAAGAGATACTTCAACTCAGCTTCTTTGTTTGAATTTTTGGTGCGCTAACACTTTTAGCCACTTGTGTGAAGGTAGATAAAAATCCCAGCTTCTTTTGTGAAGTTTTTTGCCTTAAGCTGTATTGTTGTCTTTTCCAGACTAAAAGGACCAAACAAAGGCAAAACTGCAATCTTTGAATTTTGTAACCATCTATCCAATATGTGCTTGCAATTCTGCCTTAACTCAGGCGCGGATACAAGGGAGGGGCGATGGGGCGATCGCTCCTCCCTTGAGATTCCACCATCAGTAACTTTTTAACATTGAAGTTCAAAAAACTTAATTTTACATGAGTTAAATGATGGTGAAGAAAGAAAGTTTGTGATATTCCCCGGAAATGTTTCGAAATTGAAGTCCGAAACCTATATAATCAATATTTGCAATCCAGTATACATAGTAAAAAGTAAGTAATAAAGTCAATCGCCCCTCCCTTGAGAAATTTCTGGATCCGAACTTAAGCTGGGGGCGGGGGGGTAGCTTTACTACATAGTTATTTGAAATCCTTGATTTCCCATAAAACCAATAAAAACAAATACTGCTGCTGGGCTGGGCAACTATGGTTCATAAAAGGTTAAATGAAGCTTCGTTACATCAATTTTGCTTTTATTATTTTATTTTGGCGTATTGAAAGTTGCAGATTAGAAATTGAGTTTCTCAAAGTATTTAAACTTTTAGTTTGGTCAATTATTTGTTTCCTGCATTCACTAGCATTGACAGAATCGACCTTGGGGGGGGGGGGGGGGTAGACAATCAAAATAACCCTATAATTCTTACATGCAAAAAAAAAAACACTATACGGCCGTGCTAAGCGCAAAAGTGGCATCTGCACTTTTTAACAAAATTGAGTTATCGCCACTTAAAGCACCAGGTGGCTCTTTGTGACGTATTTTACGTAAATACAAAATTATAAGTCATTTGAGAACTGGAAATATTTTTTAAAAAAATCTGAATCAAATACATGGTGGCGCAAAACTTTTAAGAGTTTTATCTCAGTTTGAGCTCGATTGCAGATACCACATTTGCGTTTAGCCCGGCAGTATAGTGTAGGATTGCCATTGTGTTTCTTTAAACCGACAGTTCTGGGGCAGTTGATCGCTCGCTGGGCCTCTGCTTGCATTGCAGTTTTGTTTTGAGAAGCGATAAATTGAAACGATTGTTGTAATAAATTGTTTTACCTTCATTGTCTTTGATGAGAATTTTCCTAGTTTTGTCCAGAGCATAAATGTGTAGCCACATTCAACTTGATTAGTTCTCCATACTTCGAGCTTTCTCCTAAGTTGCCGTAACTTTAAAAGTTTGGTGCTACTGAAACGGACGTTCTTCCCTCAGCAACCACCAACCTTTATTCGACTGAAAGAGCAGTGCCTAGAAAAGAAGGATTACGTTTTTAAAATTTATAGTCGTCTTGTAATTTTAACAGTTGTTACAAGAATACATGTGCAAAAAGTAAGCACAGACGGTGCTAGATCTACGATTTTTACTAGGCGAACATTTTAAACACCCGCCTTCACACATTTCACTCTAAAGTTTTTGTATTGAGTTTCAACGAAAAAAACCCAGAAATGGGGTAATTTTGCCATCCCCTCGAAAGCTGTCACCAAAGATGATATTTGATGACGTTTGATTAAAATGGGTTCAGATACTTTTCCCTGATTTTTTTTTTTTTTTTTTTTTCTTAATGGAGTTCTAAAAAGAATTTTAAGCCATTCTTGATGACATTAGGAGAAGGGTTGGGGTTCTGTTCTGTCCTTCGAAAATTTTTAAGAATCTAAGTTCTAAAAAACGCAGTTTTAGACGATTTTCGATGATGTCAGGTGAGGGGGTTTGGAACTCCACTCATTAGTTGTTCCCAAATTGAAGCTCTAAAAGCGCAATTTTAGACAGCACAGAAGGAAAGGTTAGGTTCAATAGTTTCTCAGTTTGCCGAATGAGATTCCAACTTTTGTCGAATGATAAAATTCTGGTGTGCACATACAATAAAACATCTGACGAAAAGTGACATTCGGGGATATAAAAATTGAGATTAGGTTCACAAATTTGCAGAATCGTCAGACAAAGATTGCCAAATAAGGAATTGTATTAGGTCACGGCGGCCCCTGTTTACGTCTCTATTTCATTAGATTGGTTTTAAATGAAAATTGTGAGAACCTTCCTTCACTTTTCTTTTCTGAAAAGGATGTTTTCTGTTTTGGTGTTCTATATACACACATGTATATTGTGTGTACATGGATGCGTTACCACCAAGAAGCTAAGTAATAAAAATCAATCCCCCATTCTTTAGGAATTTCTGGATCCGCTCTTGAATACGGTTCCTTCTAATAAAAAAGCTCGCGACCCCACAATAGAAACTGCTTCCAATCAATCCATGAACTAGTAACTTTAATCTGGAAATGAATAAAAAATCGCAAAAGAGATCAACATCAATTAAAATTTATACGAAATTTTAACTTTTAGAAACACGAACTGGCTGCAATTCTTAGTTGCAAAAACTTCCTTTTTTTCACAGACGAACTTACGTTTTTATTATTTATTAATTCATGAATTTACTTTTACTGAGTAGTCAACGCTCGATATAACGACCGTCTCCGTCCTACAGAAAACGGTCTTTATCACGAGTGGTCGCTGTAAGAGGTAGAGCATAGAGTATATTGAGATACAGTTGGGGGTTTTCTCACCGGTCGTTACATTGGGATGGTCTTTATAACGTGTGGTCGTTATAACGAGCGTCGTTTCCAAAAGCGTTGGTATTTCTTGTAGCGCGCACAGAAAAACTTGTAGAGGTTCAGGTAATAGATAATAGATGGCAGCACTATGAAAAAGTTGTGGAAATTTTACTCGGAAATTACTGTAAACAAACATGTAAACATGTTCGTTTTCGACAGGGCGCTCCGATGAGAAGTCACGGGAGACGGGAAGTTACTGCGAACTCCCAAACATTTTCCTAATTTGAAAAATTAGGCCTGGAATTCGGCAATATGAAGAGAGAAATGTTTTTTGAAAAAAAAAAACGATAAAAGCGAATAATAAAATGGTGAAAAAGCACAAATGTGCAGAAAAACACAAACACGTGTATCGGCGTTACAAAAAAAAGAAAAATAATAATTATAACAATAAAAAATAAATAAAATCGCACAACCACGGCAGAATCTCAATCTTGCTATTATAAATTCTGCCCAATCGTCAAAACTACAATTTTCTCGTAAAATAAAATATGATTATAAATTTTGCCGAAATATCTCTTTACCATACTGTTCCTGTTGTTTTTAAAATTTTTGCAGTAAGTCTAAGATGGGGAGAGGGAGGGCGAACCCAAGTCTATTTACGCCACTGAAAATTACCCTGAATCGATTTCTTGCTGAGCTTCAAAAATTTATTTTGATTAATCGTTTTTAATTGAACTAGTCATTAGCAGATTTTCTGATATATCTTTCAGCTTGTGCTCTATACCCTGACGCTGTTATGTACGTTGCAGATTCCTGATAAAGACAGCATAGCAGCATTTATTGGTTAGCACCGGGAGGAAAAAAAACTAAACATTTGAAGAAAATGATTTTTTTTTAATTTCAGCGAACAAAGATTTGTACCTCATTTTCTGAAATATAATCCACCTTTGAAGTTTTAAACTTTTGTATGCAATTTTCATGCCTTTCTCGGTGGAGATTGAGCGTTAACGAATAATGTAATCAACAGCGTACCTTGGGAGTTCAGCGCCCGTGGCGAACTTCAGAAATTGCGACCCCCCTCCCCCATAATAGTCGCCTTAATGGTAAATCACGGGAGGTCACTGTGAAATTCCTTATTGAAAAAAAAATTGATTATCCCGCAAAATTAAAGACAATGTTGCGACTTTGATTTTCTTTTTCTTTTTAAAAATGCTTTTGTAGAGCCCAATGGGTTCCTTTTCATTAAATGTTTCATTTACCTCCCTAGCTCTTATTCATGTGAGTTGTTTCTTTTGCTTTCTTTCTTTAAAAGGTAATTGAAAAAAGGTTTTCTTTTAGTTTTTATTTTTTTCAAACGGTCAAAATGCAGCTCTCCTGGCTGCTGCGCCAGTGGTAGGGCCACTCCTGCGAAACCCTATCTACGCCACTGAATATAATATCAGTTTTATCTTGCAAACTACTTTTGGAGTTTTGATTCTGCATCGCAGACAGCCGAAAAAATATTCCGCTGCTGAGCCTCCACATATTGGTGATTTTTCCATCCCAGCGCAGCATCCCCCAATCCCTTCGATGCCTGGGGTTCTCCGGGCTGAATGCGGGACGTCTGACCTTGTGAAGGGCAAGACACCTGCCTCCACACCGACCAACTCTCCCCGTCTCCCGCTCCTCCATTCGAACCCTCCCATTCTTCCATCCACCCTCCCCGATCACCTGCGCGCATCATCCGAACGGATGTTTGCCACAACTCTTCCTCCCTTCGAACTTTCGAACGCGGAGAAAGAGTGACAGGCGGCATCATTCGAAACAGGTTTCTCTCCGCTACTAGCCCGGGAGAGGGGAAATATATGTCCTGGGGCTAATTTATTTTAGCTCCATCACAAGCGGCTCGTTGGGGGGGGGGGAGGCAAAGGGGCGACCGCCCCTCAGTTCCAAAAGTAAAGGGATGTTACCCCTCCACTTTTCTAAGTTCAAAATAATCGATCGATGAGGAGAGAATGGAATTTATCGAGTTACTTATTCCAAAAAAAGAATTGACTTAATAAAAGTGATTTTTATTTTTCATAAAAAATTAAAATTATTATTTTTAATACAGTTAAAAATATTAATAAATATTTCATGAAAATTGAAATGGAACTTTGAGGGAGGGAACTAAGAGGGAGTCCACTGTCTGGTTCCTGATTTTTTAGGCTGCTTGCCTGATTTTTTGAGGTTTATTTAATTGATGATGACTACAAAATCCAATTATATAGCTCAATTTTTCAAAAAGGTCTATTTAGGGGGAGGGGGTACCTACGATCTGCAATGAATACCATCACACGTTAATCCGAAAAGTAATGATATAATTGACAGAGTCCACAAAGAGAAGTGCACGTATCTGTATTACATTAAGACTAACCTACCTTAAAATACAATCAGAAAGAAATGAACTAATTAACATTTCACAACATCTGATACGAACATAGTATCGTAGTGCTGGTGCTGATGCTACAATTAGTATCAAAAGGTAACAGAACCCTTTGACTTGGTTGACGTAGGTGGTTTAGTTGTATTGGCTTAGGATCTGCTGAAAATACCTATATCACTGTTTGAGGGCTGTCATTTAAAAATTTTCCAGCCTGGGGAGAATCAAATGGTGTATACTCAATGTATATTATGTCAGAGAACAAAACCATTCCAATATTTACGGGGAATTGCACATGAGTCTAGTTGTTGTATTCTGTATCGTCTGCAACAACTACCACATCTCCGACATCCATTTCCAGACCTGCCTCCGATCTTGGCTTTATATGGCGAACAGGATACAGCGACACAACAGGATCGTTCGTGGTCGCGTCAGATTAGAGAGAGAGACCACCCCGCCAGAATCTCCTCCACACAGTCCACCCCTGTCTCCATCCACATCCTCCCGATGTCGTTTCCTCCAGAAGAAAACGGAGAGAGAGATTTCCGATATCGTCTGCAAGACGGCGATAGAACCGGGTCTCCGTTTCCGGTCACGCTTGCGCCTCCACCCTCCCTCGTCCTCCTCTCCAGCCTCATTAGCAAACGATGTGGCAGCCGGTCATGTGATTTGTCTCTCTGGAAACGAAGCGAGTTGATTGTCAACAGATTTGTTTTTGGGGAGAGTGGTTTTCCGCAAACTACGAATTTTCGAGTGAGTGAAGAGTAACGGGTCGAGAAAAAGGGGTTCTGGAGTTGGGAAGGAAATGCTAGTTTGAAGAAAAGGAATTATGTGGACTCCAATCATCCGAACTCAAAAAAAAAAATCAGAATGCCCAATCATTCGAGCTCCAACTGGCAGGATTGCTCAATTATCCAAACTCCAATTTACCGGATTGTCCAATTATCCGAACTACAATAAACCAAATTGTTCAATATCGCAAATTCGAATGAACCGTGTTATCCAATAATCCAAACTCTTGTTCACTGAATTGTCCAATAATCCGAACTCTAATTAACCAAATAGTTATTTTATCCGAACTCGAAAAAAAATCAGATTGTCCAATCATTCGAACTCCAACTAATCGGATTATACAGTTATCCAATTTTTTATAAACCGTAATGTCCAATTATCCGAGCTCCAATAAATCGAATTGTCCAACTGAACTCGCATCCATCCAAAGCTCTAGTCGCCAGTCAACACCGGGCGACCATTTCATTGAAAATGTCTCCTCTCCAGCCTCGTTAACAAACAACGTGGAAGCCGGTCATGTGACTTGTCTCTTTGGAAACAGAGCGAATTGAATTGATTGTCAACAGATTCGATTTTGGGGTGCGTGGTTTTCCGCAAATAACGTCTTTTGGAGTGAGTGAGGAGTCTAGTGAGTGATGGATCTAGAGAAAGGGGTAGCGGGAGTTACGAAAAAATGCCTGCTTGGAGAAAAGGAATATTATTTGTTATGTGTGTTTTCAGTAGAGTTCCAATTATCCAAAACTCCAAAAACTCAGACCGTCCAATCATCCGAACTCCATCAAAATGAATTTTCCAATCTCCAATGAATCGCATTTTTCAATTATCCAAACCGGATTGTCTATTTTTCCAAACTGCAATAAACCAAATTGTCCAATTATGCAAACTCTAATGATCCGTATTGGTTAATTGCCGAACTCCAGAAAACCAGATTGTTCAATTATTTAAATGCTAAAGCCAAATTGTCTAATTATCCGAACTGCAATGAACCAAATTGTACAATAATACAAATTCAAATAATACATATTGTCCAATTTTACGAACTCTCAAACCGTATTGCCTAACTGTCCAAACTTCTATAAACTGAATAGTCCAATGATCCGAACAACAATTAACCAAATTATCCAGTTATCTGAACTTTAAAAAATCAGATTGCCCAATCATCCGAACTTCAATAAATCGAATTGTTCAACTGACCAAACTTTTATAAACCGCATTATCCAATTATCTGAGCTCCAATAAAACAGATTGTCTTCTCATCGGAAGTCGCATCCATCTATACAGGCCCGTCATTCAAGGGGCTCAGGGGGGGGGGGGTCAATTGCACCCCCCCCCGCCCTGACTTTGAGAAATCAATGTATTTACCTATATGAGAGCGTGTTTCTTTATGTTTTCCGATGAAATTACATTGTGTTTGGACCCTTAGCGCCCCCCCCCCTGAAAAAACTTGAAATGACGTCCCTGCATTTAATGCTTTCGTAAACTTATTTGAAAAATATCGCAAAAAAAAAAAAAAAAACATTAAGTCAAGTCGGAACCACTGGTCAAAACTGCATTGAATGTAACGAAAAATTGATAAACGCAAATGAACAACCTAAAGGGAAGGAAGAAAGTTATTTCCTTTTAAAAACACCAAAAATCAGATAAATGAGCAAAAAAAAAAACGCAGCTAGCAAGATTTTTAAAAATAAAATAATAATAATAACTTATAAGCCTTTGTATTCTTTGGGCTTTAATTACATGCTTTCTATAATTAACTTGGAAAATTCGAACAAGTTCATATTAAGTTTTCAAAAGTCAGACTTTCAATTGATATAAAAACGTATTTTCGTGTAGTTTTTCTTTATTTTTTGAAATGAGGAAAGGGAGTGGGGAGAGGGGGGCAAAATTAAAAAAATCGTTTGAATGTTTTTGCGTAAAAATAAATTTTAAAAAGATCAAATTCTAATTAAAAGTGTTGCCTTTTTGTGCAATATATTTCTGGTTAATAAAATTTGCGAGAGTCCTTTTGATACGGTACTTTTCAATGCAAAAATGTTTTCTGATATCCAGCATAAATACTTTCATACGAATAAAAATATCCCTAAGAATCAAAATTTCCCAAAAAGAATTAACGATAAACCTCTTCATTACAGGGACTTTCCAAAACTCTGTCATTCGAAGATCATATTTTAGATTCTTTTCCGCCTTTTGGTTAAATTCGCAAGGTTCATGAGTGCAAGAAAAGGAATAAAAAGTCAGAAAAATCTCCTGAACAAATTGTCCGCTATGGAAATAAATCCACCATAAGAAAAAGAAAAAACGAAAACACCGACATCAACGTTACATTCTTTTGCCATCCGGTCTTGTGGAAGCACAAGTATCAAGTTCAGTAATAATACTGGTAGCTGGAAGAAGCGAAAATGTTTGAATGGCGAACTCAATTTAAGCTAGAGATTTAAAATAAACTTCCTGTTCAGTAAATAAGAAGCGAAGCAATTATTTTCGAAAATTTTCTTGAAAGAAATTGGAAGGCGTTTACTGAAACCCGTTCCTACCACAGTCCAGATTTTTTATTCCTTCAGCATTTTATTACTGTTTTCTATTTATCTGACTTGGAATAAAGACCGTTTCGTGCAACAACTAAGAGGATTTTTTTTTTTTTTTTTTCAAATTATTTTTTTCTCTTTTAAGAGAAGTTCGAAAACTTTTCGTTTTGAAAGGAAGCAGCATTTTGTTTCTCTCAAGGCTAGTAACTACTTAATGTAAACACATGATGTTTCAGAAGTGGTTTATCGTAGAATGTCTTCGGGGGAAAAAAAAAAAAACGAAGTTTTTTAAATTTGAGTCTCGCAATTTACTTGAGTTCGCTTGGGAAAGTCAATAGTTAGTGGAAGCAACTACTGATTCCATTAGCTTAACAAGAACTTATCTTCTGTGCGTATGGAGGGAGATGGGATCATAATTATCCTGACATACGAGCAGGGATGCATCAATTAATCGGCCATAATAGGCTCCTCTGTCGATCATTAATAATCGGCAAAATTTTGCAATAAATCGGCGGAAAAAATATTTTTTAAATGTCATTTTTAAAGCATCCCTTCAATAAGGAACTATGATAATTTAACTTACTAACTGCTAATATTTTTCTTCAAACATTACTACAACATGTTGTATGGAAGTGCACAGGGTAAAGCGAAACAAATAGTTCAAAGAGTGCGTGAAACTAAATGAAATATTAAAAATTAATCCTACAGCTGTTATTTCCATGACACTATAATGACTAATTAGATGACAAGACTTCTATAGATAAAATTTGCATTGCATAACTAGTTGCATTTAACCGATGATAGAACGGCGGCCAATCAAATGAAAAGGAAGTTCGTCATACTATGACGAAAGGCACGCACGTGTCTATGGCCGGGAAATGCGCAACATGCATAAAAATTTACATTGCGACTTTGCAAAAATACACGAACCAAAAATTTATAAATAAAATTCAAAATATTTTTTGTAAAATCCAACAAAAACTCTTTATCCAGAAGTGTAAGAGTGTTTTTTCGTGTAAGTCAAAAGAATCCTCTGGCGTCTCCTCTTTCCAAGAAGGAAGAGGGGGGGGGGGGGAGGGTATTTTGCAGTGTATAAAACGATCTTTCCCGTAATCCATGTTCATTGGAGAAACTCCCAGCAGCATCGGAATCGTTACATATGATTGGGGAGGATGCTTTTTCATAGGTACGGGATGCGCGAGATGAAAGGGCGGAGAGAAGAGAAAGAGATTGGATGAAGGTGCGTTGCCAAGACAACAGGATGCGCGAGAGCAATGGGCATCGACGTACGTGATCGTCCAATGGGATGGGAGAACATTCCCTCACATAGAGAAGAAGGCCGACTGCCAAAGTGAAAACGGGCAAATGCCAAGTTTATTTCAAAGTTTTAAAGGGAATGGATGGAGGAGCGTTGCTATGACAACAGGATGCGCGAGAGCAATGTGCGCTGACGCAAATGATCGTCCAATAGGATGGAAGAACATTCCCTCACACAGGAAGGGAGGACAACTTCAAATGTGGAAACAGGAAAACCATAACTTACTTCAAAGTTCTTTTCTTACAATTGAAGGGGCATGTGGATAAAGGTGATATGTGACAATTTTTGAAATTACTTTTTACCATGGATGAAGGTGATAAGTCCATCAGTATCACGTTCCCTTAGTCACAGAAATGGTTGGTAACTAAGAATAGAACCCCATTTTACCTGTTGAGAAAAATCCATTATAAAAAAATAACAACTTTTTTTTTTTGAAAGCTTTTTCAAAGAAATTTAAAAAATTGTCACATATCACCTTTATCTATTTGCCCCTTCAATTATCTTTATCTGTTTATTTATTTTTTAATCTGTTGGAACGAAATTTAGCCCTGCTTTTAAAAATAGTTGTTCTCAATTGCACTTGTACGCCAGATTGTTCTTATTTTAATGACGTCTGACGGATATAATGAACGGCCTACTGCAGAAGAAAAACTGATATAAAAAGTTTTTTAAAAAAGCACACGATAAAAATTTAGTTTGGTACACAAAAAAATACATAAATAAATAATAAAAATCTTAAGAATAACTATCAAACAAACAAACAACAAAAAAAGTTCTGCTAGCATACGTTACACTACAAAAAATGAACTGTCGTTTTTACAGTATAATACTGCCAGCCGAGGTTCCAATTTCAAACTGTAAAATGCCCAGTATTAAACTGTTAAACTAGCAATTTTACTGTTTCTTACTGTAAAGTTAGAAATTTTAGTTTATTGCTGTAAAATGCAGCTGTATTATACGATAAAAACAACAGTACAATACTGGCAGCAGAGGTTTCAGTTTAAAACTGTAAAATACACGGTAATAAACTGTTAAATTAGAAATTTTACAGTTTATTACTGCAAAAATAGCAATTTACAGTTTCGTAGGGTAAAAGTAGCAATTTTGCTGTTTATTACTGTAAAATTAGTATTCTTTCTACATTTTATTACCATAAAATTAGCTATATTATACTGTGAAAACAACATTCTTTTTTTTCAGTGTACGTTAAATCAACCTAACTATGTTCCTTCCTCATAACTTACCACCTTCAGTTTTGTGTATATACACACTCGAGAATTAAAACTCATGTATTACAAAACCCTGTATCAACTTGGCCCGGTGTTCGCTACCCCTCTCGCATAGCATGGGAAAATTCTTTCCGAGGAAGCTATATCTGGAGATAAAGAGTAGAAGACCTGGAGAACGGATATTGAAAGGATTAGTCAGAGGTCAACTCACAGGTTTCATCAATCTGGTTGGACTAATAAACAATTTATTTTCAAGCGCTTTCTGTAGGCATACCATACCTCCCCCCCCCAACCCCCTCCTATACTGCCGTGCTAAGCGCAAAAGTGGCAGTTGAGCTCAATCTGAGATACTCTTTAAAGTTTTGCGCCACCATGTATTTGATTCAGATGAAACTTTTTCAGAATTTTTTTTTAATTAAATTTTAAAAACTCAATTTTGTAAAAATCCGACTTCTGTGCTTAGCACGGCAGTATACTGCTCGCAGTTTTTCAAAATCATTAAAGCATTCTCATTGAAGAACAACTGTGATGTTTTGAAAGGAGTTGACAAGAGCATGGAATCAACAAAGATGTAAAAACTTTGATAATTTCTCGAAACCATCAGATCTTAATTTCTGACCGAGCTTAACCCGAGCTAAAATTTCTGAGAGAAAAAGAGAAATTCAATAATTTACAGAATGAAATTCAGAATTTCATCGAATGATTAAATACTAGTATATGGCGCATCCCAACCAGGGCCTAATTTCCCTATAAGCAGACTATGTATGTCAGCAATTTTCAGGGGCGGCAAAATTACTTTAACCACTTTTTTATATATTCTTGAAAGAAAAATATTAGTATCTTTCATTTTTGATAGCGACATCCTTTTTTGGTTAATTAATAATGTTTACTTTCCCACATATCATGAAAATGAAATATTTTTCAACCGTCTCAATTTATTAGTGCAAAATAGTGCTTGTGAAGACGGAGAGCAAGCCTCGATTGAAGAAAAACAGATGTAATTGCGCTTGGAGAGAAGTTGCAACAAGATTGGAGTTTTCTGTGGTTTTTGGTTTCATACTAAAGTTTATTTAATACTACTTTTTAGAGGCTTCAGTTGCGTTTCTTAAGTCGAGGAATTTTACTTCTTTGTGGTGGAGGGAGGGGGGCGGCAGATTTCAAATCTGATTAGGGGCGCCATGGTGCTTAATTTGGCCCTGATCCCGACATCGAATGAGAAAGGACCTTATACATAGTTAAGATTGAAATCTACATAATAATAATAATGGCAGTAATAAAATAAAAAAAAATTAAAGTTTGAAATATTGAAATACAGCCTCCTAATTTACAGAATCCTAAGAGAAAAGTTTCCGTTTTAGGACTTTTTTTGAGAGGATACGGTACCTTCAATTGGGGCACCCATGTGTACCACCAAGTGGTAGGAGATAGCAGGGGTACCACTGCACAGAACTGTTTATTATGTAAGTCGATTAGTTTTTTCATTCATACATGGTTTTGCATAGTCCGTTTTTTAAATTCCCCATACAATTTTTTTGGTTTTCTGTCATGTTTTTAAACAAAGGGGAAAACCC
>JAXGGA010016390.1:0-26779 GCA_038373865.1 Uloborus plumipes | reverse complement strand
GGGGGATTTCTATGTTTAAAAAGGAATTAATTCAGAATGCTGATTTTTATTTTTGTCTTAATTAATTTAATATGCAATTAATTTGCATTTAACTAATGTAAATAAATCATCATAAAAGACAAAGTAACAAATAACATTTGAAAATTACTTTAAAGGATTAGTTTACACTTTTTTATTATGCCACCACCACCCAAGTTACATCATAGATAAATGTAAAAAAAAATAATGAAATGTAACGATATTTAGTAATAATTTGTGCTCAATTCTCGTAGTTATTAGGATGAAGATGTAACATTTTAAAATGTATTTTGTAACATTATCTTCTTTTCCCGTAATATTACTCGAATCCATTGCCAACTGTAAACAAAACAATTGTTAGCATCGGCAGAAAAGAAATATTGTCTTAGTGTTTTATATATAAATTTCATGGGTAGACGTATAAGTTTCAATAGGTAGGGTAACTTTTTTAAATACAATGGATAAAATCTAATATAAAAAATGCTGAATATGAAATTAACCTCACTAATTTTAAAAAACCCAATAAAACCCGCTTTTGTGCGGGTTTTATTGGGTTTTTTAAAGTGGGTTTTACCCAAAAAAACCCGGGTGGGTTTTTTTGGGCAGGTGGGTTTTTTGCAACCCTGTTTATCGGTGCTTTAAAATCTACACTAGCTTTAATTTTTCATCATTTACTGAAATTTCTTTGTTAGTTAAATTATAGCCCGGATATGTAACCGATTTTTGCTTAATTTGACTTTTCTCTGGGAAGAGTTAAAATCCAGCTTCTCTGGCTCTTTTCAGAACTGCTGCTAAACGTCTATCATGTTCCTCGAGATAACTTCTGTGTTATTTAATAAAACGTTTTCTCTCCATTTTGACTTTAAAATATTAATCTGGTGACATTTTACTGAGTCTCGTTTAACTGATTTATCTTCATCTTCATTTGGCGTCGAACACTGATCATTACTGTGCATTTCATTTATTTTCCTAGTGTTATTTTTCTTCAGTTTACACGCAACAGAAAAATAGTTTAAACGTGAGCAATTATAACATTTCTTCCCAAATGCTGGACACTTTCCCTAATCGTGAACTGTATTGCACTTGGTACAAGCTTTGTTTTTCCTGTGATGGTTGTCAAAATCATACTAATTTGATTCTTCCCTATGTTCATTTTTACTATTAACGGCATCTATGTCTAGCAAATTACAATCCAAATGTTCACTCATAATCTGAATTTGTTTATTACTGGCTTCTTTTGCCCTACAATATTCTATAGCTTTTTCCAAAGTTAGCTCGGTTTCCATGAGCAATTTTTCTTTCATTGCAGAATCTCATACACCGATTGCTAATAAATCACGAATTAAGCTGTCTTCTTGATTCTCAAAACAACAGTCTTTTGATAAATTTTTTAGGTTCTTTACAAATGAGTCAACAGATTCACCTTCCTTTTGCTTGGTATTGAACAATTTATAACGAGCAATCAGAGTATTTGTCCTTGGCTGAAAATAATTGTCAAAAGCATTTAAAACTTCTTTGAAATTATTTGGAATTGCTTCACTAAGTTTGAAGCTATTGAATATATCTATACATTCTTCTCTCATCATTCCTAATAATAAAGCTACTTTCATTTTATCGGGCTTCTTCATTTTATCGGATGCCTCTAAATAAAGCATAAAACTTTGTTTAGATTGCTCCAGTTTTCGGACAAATTACCGGATAATTTCTATACTTGAATGTGCTTTCAACTCCATTTCAAGATCTATCAAGCATTAAAAAATTCAGTTTCACAATAGTCAGAATATATCTATTAATTAACCTTTAATTATACAGTCGACCCTCGATAACTCGAATTTTTCGATATCTCAAAGAATTTTTCTTTCTCTTCATACATCCTATATTGTCAATGCTAAAATTACCTTGTTAAGTCGAAATTTCTAGTTTTAAACCCTTGATAACTCGAAATATTTTATTTTCACTCGGATTCCATTTTCTCTTTCCGTGCTCCAAAATGTGTGTAAAAGTGCATACTTTGTTTTCCCTCTATTTTGTGGGTAACCATTTCACGGTGTCACTTCCTTACCGATTAGAAATTGCTTTGAGAAGGCTGAGTTCGTGAAGAATGAATAGTATGCTACCGTATGTGACATAAATGATAAAATTGAAAGGAGTATGTTAATCAGAGATAGGGGGAACAACTTTCTGAACTGATAGATCTGAATGAAATGTAATTTCAAGACTTCCCTAAAGTTGATGAAGAAGTTGCAGTGTGTGGTCAGGGGGGAGGGGGAGAACACGAAATTCTCTGTCGCAAATTACCATTGACGATCCAATTTCTTAAGAGAATGAAGAAAAACGTAAAAAAGACTTGAATTTAAAGCAAATCAGCATTCATTATATATATATATATATATATATATATATATATATATATATATATATATATTTGAATGAAGAAATGAAAAGTAAATTTAATTCATAATACTTACTAAACCAAAAACAAAAATTACTTTCAAAGATCCATGTACTATATTCTTGCATATACTCTCGCAGTCCCCCCCCCCCCCCCCACCTTCCGTCACTAATCAAGGAATTTCGATAACTCGAATTTTCGTTAACTCGAATTTTTTTACTGCTCCCTTCAAATTCGAGACATCGAAGTTTGACTGTATTTCAAAATAACTGACCTTTATAATTCACTGGGTTTAGATTCGTTTCCAGCTGTCACCATGTCATGTAATGTATCGAGACTCTGGATGATGTATATAAATAATAATAATAGACTTTATAACATGTTAAGTAGTTTATTAAAGTACGAGGGTGAATCAAATATAAGCGAGACTTTTGGACCTGCGCGCGCAATAGTGATGGAAGAACGTTCCGCTGTTATTGCCTGTTAGGTTGGTTTGTCAGGAGTGGGGGAAGCATGTGACTCATCATCATAGACTCGCTCAGTGTCCATCGTTACGATGTCTGAGCAGGAGGTACCTCCCTCTAGTGCGCAACGTATTGTTCCTCAGATTCACAATTTTCCGCTTTTGGTATTTTTATTCTTTCCGCGATTTAAAAATTAATGTTTTATCGAGTAAAACAAAAAACACTCATTATTGAAATGAAGCTTAAAATAAATTAATTTAAAATAGTAGAGGTTGAAATCACTTCCAACTTCCAAAATAATGAAAATGTGTTTAGGATGCAGCAAGATTGAAACCTCATGATGCCATGCAATTATCAATGAACTGTATGTACTCTATTTAGGCATCCTGCCAAAAACGTAAGTGTCCAATGCTAGAGGTAGAAATTAAGAAAATTCAGCTAAAAGGTTCAGGATCTTAGTCAAAAAATTGTGAAAATTATTTTGATCAAATCAACTTGGGCCCATATAATATTAGAGAAAATTACAACGTTAAGATTTGTCGGATGTCTGTGCATCCATAAGCTCAAAATTTTTTTGCATCGAAAAAGGCGTTCCTTGTAATGCCGAAACACGTCTCAGCAGTATCCCTGCTTATTTGTGCCTTCTTAAAGTTGTAATTTTCTCTACATCAATAGCACAAAGGTATTTGTAAACTTCATATAATATTAGTTAGAGAAGTCATTTCTTGAGATACACATGTCTAATTCATCTAAAATTGCAACCCCCTCCTTTTTTTTTTTTTTTTTTTTGTTTCTTCATTGTTGTGGATGACTTAAAAAGAAATATGGAATGCGCAATTAGGAGGTTTTAAAAATAATTAAAAATGCATTCAATCTATGGATTTTGCTTTCGATTTCGCAGCGCAAATTAAGAGGAAATCTTGCATGACTGTAATTCTGCATAATATTAAACATAATTTCGCATGATATTAAAAAAACTATCTATCGAAATTTTAAGCCTCACAATTTTTCCTCTTTTTTGACTTTGAACTATTTTCATCGCTGTAACTTGAACATAGAAATTTCAGTTGAGCATAGAATCATGAGGGTTTCCCCTTATAATATTTAAAAGATCATGAAAACCTATTTTTTCACAGTGGTTTGTTTTATTATTTCTATTTATTTTTCTACTTATTATTCTATTTACTTTATTTACTCTCTGCTATTCATTTTATTATTCGTAAACCAGAGTATTGGACTCATTCCTACGAGCCCCAGGTCCCAAAAAATGTACACATAGTAACTTTTTAATAGTGGAAGGACCGCGTGATACTTATAGTTGCAGTCGCATCGCAGATCTTTAATTCTTTAATGCAAGATAGGGTTTTGACCTAGTCTCACTTACAGAATGGCATTTTTCATTAATTTGACCTTTGACTTAGTTCTGTTAATTTTTTGAGTATAATGTCTAACCATCTATAAAATAAAGAACATTTAATATGAGCAGAGTAGTCTAAAAGTAAAGCCGAGAAGGCATTAAGACATAACTATGATTGTAAGCTACAAGAGACGAATCTCTTACTCAATTAAACCTTAGATGATGATTTGCAAAACTAAATATAGCCTGAAAACCCTGTGGCAGATTTTTTTTTTCTGTTTTCTGCGCCAAATTTTCGAGAACCAATTTCCTTCCGCAATGCTAGAATATGCCTCAATGCAACCATCTCAGGGGTGCCCATCCCCCCAAGCTCAATGGTGAAAATTCCCCCCCCCCCAATCTCAACCCTCTTTTGCTTTTTTTTTCCCCATTTTTATTTTATTTATTTTTTTAAAATATAACTATCATTTTTTTCTATATTAATTTTTAAGATTTCTTAGAAATAACAGCGAGAAAATGGCTGTAATAAAAAGAATGTTTTCCAATAAAAATTAGTTAACTACTGCTCACTACACATCCACGAAGATAGCCTTTAACTGTTTTAAGACTTCAGTTTAGAAAGATATTTTATTATTATTATTATTTTTCTTCTTTTTCGCAATCAAAAAATCTTTCTGCACTATGTCTCCCTGATTCTGGGACGATGTCGCCGTGTCGGCAACTTTCTGCCACCGACCTGAAAATACCAAAAAGGTTTGACAAAGTATGGTGCAAAAATACTTCAAGGGCACGTTTAGGCAGTAAGAACTTGTGTAAACTTGCCCCGTAACCTTGTTTTGATTTATTTTTAACGTGCAACAAAATTTAATATCATTTCTGTTCACACACACACATACTAGTACTGTTCTCAAACAAGGATAAAGTGCTGCTAATGTTTATATATTTGTTAATTTTTATCTAGGCATTCTTAGCTCACAAAAGCTTCAATAAGTTCAACACAATATTTACACAAGTTGGCAGAAAACAGGTTATCTTCCTCAAATGCTATACCAAAGCTCGACTGAAGCTAAAAAACTTGTGAGTGTACTTTCTAGAGACCAGCATCAATCTGCCATGACTGGTGACACATCAATTATAACACGTTCCTAAAAAAGGGCACTGCATAAACATGCCACGGTCTACCCTAAACCTTAACATAGGCGGATTTAGGCCGCTAGTTCTGGGGGTGTAACAGTACCAAGATCTGGGGGGCGGGAGCAGGTACAACTTTAATAGCCATGGTTGTTTCAAAGTAGAATAATTTTTTATGGTATACTAATAAATACCCAATAACAGATTGTACCATTATTCTACAATAATGCACTGAATTATAAATAATTTTTAAAATGTCTTTATTTGCATTGCATGTAATTATTTATTTATTTTGTTTATTTTTTCGAATGATTAAAAATACTCTTAATTCTTAATATGTGTACAGTCACGACGAGGTGTGGTGATACACTGGGTTTGTTTCAAGTAAATTAACTTGTATTGTAGCTATGAAAAATTATAAATTATTTTCCAAACTGTTGTTCTTGATAAAATATACTTAGTTTAAATTTTTTTCAAAATTGAACCAAAAATTTTGGGGGTGTGGTGCACCACTTGGCACCCCCGTAAATCCACCTATGTACCTTAACTTTTTGTTTTTATGCATTTGGTAGGGAAAATTAATGGGACTGCATGAAAGATATCACACACGTAACGCTTTTTGTATAGTTTTCTTTACATGTTGGAGCTATACATTTGAGTGAAAGGTAGGAGATTATGTATAATGAGCCATCTAAAAATAATTACTGCTGGCCCTAAGTTATTGTCTCAGTGAAAAAAAAAAAACAATTCTATTCAATGTATTTATATGTATACTAAAAGATAGTTATACTTGAAAATAACAGAAACCAGTTTGAGGAAGAATTGTTTATTTAAATTCCTATCGAAAAATTTAAATGTTTTTTTTTTCTTCATACTTACATGGCAAAAGGTTGGTGACAGGGTAAGAGAAAGAGCAAAACCTTTCGTTAGGTCAAAAAGTACAAGTTAATATGAAGACAAACGTTCGTTCAATAACTCATTTCTTAAATATAATGAAATATCATTTGTTTCAAGTAAAATATTTTTATACAATTATCCATTTCTGAACTTTAGGGAAAAACTTAAATCGATGGCATCTTTTTTGTTATAGACACATGGCGATCGAAAACACTATAACAACCGATGGCAGATTTCATGTTTGGAGGCACATTGCTGTGCATTTTAGTGGGAACTTTGTCTATCATTATATTATTTGTCTATTTGTATTTTTACAGTGAAACAATATGCAAATGTTTTAAGATTTATCTTTAATACTTGAAACTTCATAGCCAAATAATGAGGAATGACCCATAAGCTCAATATAAATAAAAAAGTTGCCTTTTTTATTTTTAGAGATCCTAAATATTCTGTGAAATGTGTGTACAAAATTACGAATTTTTATTATATGGCCGATTTTTTATACTCTGGTGTTTTGTATTGCAGACTAGACAGCATAAGTTTTCTTTCAATTGAGGCTTTCCAGATTGATTTGATTTTGAGTGTATTCTATTTTAAATTTACAACTTCTGTGCTTTACTAGATTTTTACTCATAATATATTATGTATTTTCGCTAGTGATTTAGAAATTCTTGAAAAAAAAAAACAATACTCAAAGAAGTTATTCTTTTCAGGAAAAAAAACTGAGCTCAGGATCTCTTGGAAGTGGAGATTCTGCTCGACCAAAGCAAGTTACTGTGACACATCCAGGAACAAATAAGGCAAAACGAACTTCCAAGAAAAAGGGCTCCATTCAGGCAGATCTGGTATGTACTTCAACTTAACATTCAGCAGTCATTGTTGTCGTTTTTAGGGTGCAAGTACATAAAACTTAGAAAGAATGTAGTTATTATTATTATTTATTTTAAATTAAATTTTGACGACTATCTTTCTCACGTATTAAAGTATTTTTCTTAAGTACCAAAAATCTGAAATTTTAGCAGGTAAAACATTTGAAGGGAAGGATGTATAAATGTTTCTTGGTACTTGCGAATTTATGAGACCAAGAAACAGTAATTTTATATTTATTTCCGTTTTGGAAGAAAGTGTTGGCTAGATCGTAAAGAAAGAACAATCGCTTTTTAAATTTGAAAAAAAGAACCCTCTTAATGGCAAATTGTAACTTTTTACTTTTCAAATCGATTCTTGTTTTCATGATGCTTGATTTTATGCTCTAGTACAGTGGTTCCCAACTTTATTGATCCCATCTCCCCCCCCCCCTGCCTCAGTAGTTTAACTGTCTTCTATTGCCCCCCCCCTTTCTGCAAAAAACCGTAGCTGACTCTTATGTACATCCATATCATTGAAAATATAAATGCTAAATTTTAATTTAAAAAATTATGCAGTAAAGGAATTTTGTCCAATATGATAAATAAAAAGTATTTTTTTATGCTTTTTCCCTTATATCTTATCAAAAGATTTGATAATAATTTGAAAGGAAGTCCATAACTAAGATCATTTATGTACCTTTTAAAACCAGAAGTTTATTTTTTGTGAGATTATTTCTTTTTTCAAATTGGAATATGAGTAAATTAAAAACACTTACACCTCAAATTGAAAATTTTAAAATTTAATACACTTGGTGATGTGAGTGATGAAATACTTCTTAATGTTTGATCAAGGTGTGAAAAGAAAACTGAATTTTAATTTATTTCTCTTTTTACTTGTGATTCCTTGTATGAGCTCTAGACAATTATTTTCATATGCATTTACAGTTTTGATATTTACAGGCATTTCATTTTTCTTTAAATTTCTTTAAATTTTCTTTCAAATACTCATCTCCTCTTATGGAGCCAAATCTCCCCTTTGGGGGCAATCTTCCCCAGATTGAGAACCACTGCTCAAGTTACTAGTGCAGCCGTCTTTTATAAATGTAGTTTTAAATCAGTTCAACATTCCAGTGATGTAGCCAGCAAAACCTTTCAGAGCTGGATATGAGTAAATTAAAATTTGAGAGCGAGAGAAATATGAGAATGTGGGGGGGGGGGGGGACAATTTAATGGTATATTGTAGGACATAATTTTATAATTCAGGGATATTGTTAATTTTTGTTCTTTTCAATCTTTTTTCATGCTGATAAAACTTTTTCTTTAAACTTCAAGGAGCACTGAAAGTAGCACTGATTACTATCTAAGGCACAGGTTCAGTGCTGTACTTATTTTCTGGTATTTATATCATATGCATAATCACATTAGATCAGTTTTACTCATAATTACCTTATTGGTAGGGTTTTTAATTGATAATAATTGTAATTTCAAAAAAGCAAATAAATGATTTCTTCTTTTGTTAGGGCTTTCTCTGAAAATGTTTTAATATACTGTAAGGGATCCCAAATTCACAATATTTGGAACTTCCCTCCTTATCGCTGGCTGAGGCAGTGAGGGGAATAATTGATTGGATTAATAAAAAGGATTATATAAGGTGACAAGAAATAACTTGAACTTGCATGCTACATTATAACTTTCATGCTGATGAAAATATTACGACCAAATTTCAAAATAAGTATGAATACATTATTTCATCTAATATATATAAAGTTTTCAAAGTGGCTACCTTTAGCCCTAATACATAGCTTTAAACATGTCACAAAATTTTCGATTATAAACTACAACTCACTTACTGATATTTGACCCCATTCCTTGCATAAAGATTTCTTTAGAGATGCCAAAGTTTTAGGAGGATTCACCCACACCCTTGTCTCCAAAAGGGACTAAACAAAATAATCCATTGGGTTCAAATGTGGGGAATACAATGGCCATTCTTGAGCTCCAATTACTTCCGGAAAATGTCTTTCACCAATCATGAGTACCTTTAACTCTGTGCAAGTGCGGAAACCTGTTTTGGAAAGTCCATCTTTTGTTTAGTAGCTTTCTGTGATCAATTCCCTATCACAATACCATTATAAATTTAGCGGCAGTTACATAAATTTGCTTTGAAACTTCGTCCAAGTTATTTGTCACCCTGTATATATTCTAAGCACCAGATGTACAAAATTATGCTTTTATCATGCATTCAGCATCATAAAAGCATAATTTTGTGAAAAGCATTTTTTTCATCCTATTAACTCTAAATATTTCTATTACTTAGTTTTACATTTCTACTTTTCTGATTTATATTTTTCTGATATACATTTTGATTTTTTAGGATGTTGCCAAAGAATTTCTTCGGTGCAAAGAAGAAGGCTCAACAAGATTAGATTTGAGTAAATCAAACGTATGTTTTACAGTTCTTTTATTTAAAAAATGTTCTTGTTTTGCCCGTTTTCTGTTTGTAAAACACTTTACAAATTATGAATTTAATATTAGGTTGATTATCTAAACCTGTAGCAGAAAGTCTTAAACCTTCTACTTGAAGTTGGCTGTCATACCTTTAAGCTTAATTTTCGTCTGTTGGTTCACCTCTATACAGAATTATAGAAGAAATACAGAGAGACACTGAGTTCAGTTACAATGGTGATCAAAATTTAAAACTCCATATATATATACTATATACATTATATATATACTATATTATATATTATATATATATATAATATATACTATACTATATAATATATAATATAATATATATACATATATATACATTAGGGTGGTTCAAAAAAATTTTTTTTTTGCTTACGGACCAAGGCGCATCCTACTTTTTTTACATTTATGTATGAGATCACTCCCCTAAAATTTCATGCTCTCTACTCTTAATGGAAGATGGTGCTCAAACACCCTTCATTTTTCCGCATTTTTCGTAATTTTTCACAATTTTTTGAGTTTTCAGACTAAATAGACCATTTTCTTGGAAGAGATTTTTTTTTCAATTATTCTCATTTACCAACGCATAATATTAGCTCAAACAATTGGAAAGTTTCTTAGTCGTTTGAATCTATATAGCAACACCTTCGATACAATTGATTATTTAGTAGATCGCAGCATACAATGTAGATTGCAGTACTACTTGTCTACATGTTGTGCTATGATTTTCAAAACGTACGCTTGCCAAAATAGAGTTGTGGAAGAACTGTGCAAAATGTTTTTTATGTTTTTAAAGTAGTGGGATGCAGAGAAAAAAATTGCAAGATTTAAAGTTTTAAAGTTTAGTTACTAATAGAGCTAACAGTATCACAAGAAGAATGAATTAAATTATAAAAACTAATTGCACAAAATAAACAATTGTAGCTTGTCTGGCATAGAACTAATCTGAAATTTAGGCAAAGATATTTACTTCATGCTTACTTTGACCATCATATTCCTCACAAGTTCTATTCTTTTTAATAACTTTAAAGCAAAAAAAAAAATTTTGGCAAAGAATTAAACAAAAAAAAAAAAAAAAAGAATGTTGCACATAGAACTTAAAAAATACTTAAACAAGTTTGAAGCTTCAACTGTGAGCTTTTTAAAAATCTATAGATAAATCTATGATTACTCTTGCTGATTATAAAGAGATAATTGAGTTATTATTAGTCAAATAGGGAGCCTATCTGAGAATATCCAGTCTCTTATATGGCCTGGAAATTGAAATAACAACTAGGACAGTTTTATTAAAGTACTTGTGACACCTTTCTGGTGAATTAATTAGTTTGACTTAGTTTTTCGTATCAAATTCTAGTTGAAAGAAAAGCAAGTTATTATAAGAATAAAGATGTGAAATATAACAAGTAGTACACAGTAATACAAAATGTAGTACAGAACAATTGGATTTTTTTCAAATATGAATATTAGAGATTATTTTCTAACATTCTTTGTCCTACGCCCCAACGAATGCAAATATGATATCAATCACAGAATTAAAAGAAAAAAAAACTAAAATAAATAAATAATAGTAAATAACGTTGCTGAGGAAAATGATCAAATAATTCAAGAATTTAACAGAATTTTTTCAATAATGAGGACAATAAGCAGTTTCTTTCACCTGCTGTTGAAGAAAATTGAGTACTTATCCTTGCTGAGACAGTAAAATATTCAATACTAAAAGTCTCTCTCGAAAAAAAAAATCTATATATTAATATACATAGAAAGTTGAATTGCATAGCAATAAGTTTAAATATTTTGGCTTTATTTAAAAACTTCTAGCAAATTTCAGTATAACAACACTGCTTGGTACAAAATGAACTTCAAATGTATCTGACACTATTCTTGCTGTTTCTTATGTAATATGCCCCACTAAATCCAAACATGATCTCCGTTTCCCCCTTCATAGTATCACTCGAGCATAACTGGAATGAATATAAATAATACTGAAAGGTTCTTTACTGAGTTAAATCTGCAGTATGACTCATATGTCCCATGCGATGTTTCCAAGATTTTACAAAAAATTTTACAGCTTGAAAAATTTTTTGGACGTGGGAGTCATAGAAGCTGTCCAATATTATTGTGTTGCACCAGAAAATAAGTGTAAAATTTTGAAGCTGGAAAAAATGAGTTGTTGATGAAATGTTAAATATTTTAAGGAGGGGGGGGGAGTACCCCCATGAGTCTCCTAACTTGCGAAAAGTGTTCATGATTTTGAACTTTTCACCTCTCTAGCCCTATAGAAGAATTGTACTGCTTCCTTCCCTTCCAAATAATGTCCATGAAATTGTCGAAATCTGATGAAAATAGGAGGGGAGGGGGCGCTATTTTCGAAAAGTGGGAGGCAATGGGGGGAAAGGGAGGCCATATTAGGATTCAGGGGATCATTGAACATAAGAATCAGCAAACATTATAGCAAACAAGCGGATTTTTTTTTTTTTTTTGCCGCTCAACCGAAAAACGTTTGAAATTGACAAAAACTGGAGAACTGTTTGCGCTTTGAGCACCGTCTTTTTATTTAAGTAGGAGGTTGAAAATTTGGCTGTATATTAGGGTAGATAAAGGTAAAAAAATGAGCCACCGCCGTGACCTCTAGGACAAATTTTTTTTTTTACCATAGGTTTGTGAACCACCCTAATATACATATATATATATATGGGTGATTCTACAAATACGGGAATATTTCTAACATGTAGAATTCAAAAAATTAATTTAAAATTAAAAATCTGAAAAAAATCAGCAAAACACTTGATAATTTACATAATTAAAACAGAATATCAGCAGAGCTTAAATGTTTGTATTTTATTGTATTTTTGCATTTTAATTTTTTGAAGGCATATGTGAATGATAAAAAGGACATGTGGATGACACAATGGGTATGTGAATATAACATAGTAAGTATGTGAATAACACAAACACAATAGGTATATTAATGAAATTTTTTAACCAGTAAACTGTTAGACATAATTTTTAAACATTGTACTGTCATAGTTTGGCTTTTGATTCGTCCACGTGTCTTATATTGGGGCATGTGAATGACAATAGAAAAAGGGCATGTGAATGACAAAACACAAGTAATTGTGTTCTCAAAAAGTCATATCTGAATATTTTTCGGCTTCACTTCGAATTAGAACTCACAAATGTAAGCCTTAGGATTACTCATTGTCAAAATTTATTTACATGTACATTTTACATGCATTTTGTGGGGCATGTTAATGACAAAGATAAAAAACACTTGCCTTGAAAGTTGAGTTTAGCTTGCTTTTTATCAAAAAGTAATTGCAGAACAGCAAAATTAATCCTCATCCAGGAATAACAAAGTTCCATGCCTTGTTTTAAGATGTGTTGCCAGATTTTGAAATATAACATTTCAGAGAAAAATATCTATACTTTTTAGACATGTGGATGACTGATAATCGCTGGGACAAAGTTTAGATTAACTTTTAGAGATATTATTTTCATATTATTTTGCTTTTTTTTGTGATTTACATCTTGCACACATTCATATTTATAAATAAAAAACTCTTGAGAAAAAAAATAATTATTTTTTTTTAAATCTATATTCCATTGATTGCGAAAATGGCACCTATGGGACAGGGCATGTGGATGACATTTCAATCTTATATCCATTTTTTTAAATGAATAATAATTAAATATTGACATTGTTGATAACGGAAATTATAGAACAAAAGACGCATAAAAATATTCCCAAAATAGTTTTTTATTAAATTAAAAACAAAAAGAGCAATCAGTATGGAACACAAATTTGCCCATTTTTGTAGAATCACCAATATATATATATACATATATATATATTAAATAGAATTGTTTTGATCATAATGTAACTCAGTTGATTCTTATTTTCATTCAAATGAAGGTAAATAATTGAAAAAATAGCTTTTTATTTGGCATAACTTAAAAGTAATGTGATTAAAAAATGTTTAACTTATTATTTTTTTTTATCATTGCATGAAACCTGGACAAAGGTATAAACCAGGTGTCTCCAAATGTTTTAGCCAAAGGGCCCTTTTTGAAAATGTTTCTCCACTCACAGGCCAATACCAGATAGAAGATAGTTTATCATAGTTGTGCACAACCTGTGTCCCAAAAGTGCATTGTATTTCTTGTATTAAAAAATGAAAAAAAAATATATATATATATTTTTGAAACTTTTTTTTTTTACTCAGAGGGGGGGGGGGGAAATGTAAAAGAAAGTTTTCCTAATAAGATTTTAAATTACACACCAAATAAAAATGCTCTGTAATAAGTTTGAAGAAAGATTTCAGGACTTGTAGGGAAAAAGAGTAGTAGATCTGAAAATTTTAATTTTCAACTAACCAATAGACAACAGCCCCTAAAAGCTTACTGGGCACTGATTCAGCAAACCTAATCATTTTTAAAGGAACAACCGCAAAATAGAAAAAAAAAACCCCGGCCATTTTGAAAATGATTACATATTTTTTACTACTTAATTGCTCAAGGCCAATGTTTCCAACTTGAATGTTAAAAATGCTGTTTATTTGACGTTTTTATGAAAAATACTTTGCCATTTTGACAAATTTTTATGCATTTTTTTCAATACCACATGTAAAGTAATTTTAGGGTTGACCTGTAATTTTTTATCATCGACTCTCAGGTTATGATATTTCTTCTTATTTTCAGAGTAGTGCACTATACAAATAATATTAAGCAAAAATAGAAGCATATTTTTCAAAATAAGTATGAGCATTTTTTTAACTACCATTTTTTAATTTTTGTACTGACCAGGTGGTGAATAGATATTTTTTGATTTAAAACATAAAAATTAAGCTATTTTGAGTTCTTGTTAATTAAACTCTTGGAAGAGATGAGGCTACTTTACAGCTACTGTACAGCTGCCTTGCTGACCTCTGATATATGCAAATTAAGTGTCTAATAGTTGAGGCTTTTGGAGTTCTAAACATCTCTATATCCATGGCATGTTGAGGATTTAAACTATCAACAATGAACCCATGCATCAAAATTGACAGATATATTTCAGTCTCAGCCATCCAATTGCTAATTTTTATTTTATGGCATTTCCCTGAATTTTGAGCTGCATAATGTTTGCAATTTTTTTATCATTACTTTTTTGACAATTCATCATTTTGTTTATTATTCATATATACTATCCAGCTTTTGGTAGAATTTATCTTTGCACTGTGGCCCAGTTGCTTTTGCAATGTTTGCCAAGAGTACTTTTTGAATCTTATTTTGCTATAACTACCAATAAATTTTGTATTGCTCAGTAACATGTTTAATTTCTGTAGTTTTAATAAGTGATAAAGTTCAACTTTATGATAAAATGTGATGTTATGATAAGGGATAAAGTTCAACTTAAAAGCACAAAGTTGTACAAAAAATTGCATACATGTAACCTCTTTTTCAAAACATTCAAAGTTTTCAGCCTCTGATGGCTAAGCAGCTGTAATAAGAAAGGCTACGTGACATCAGAAGCTCAAAACATTTTCTTGACTGAAAACGGTTTACTTTTTTACTCTGAACCATGTATATGCATGCATTATTTTCCAGTTTTGTGTTTTAATTAAGTTATTTTCCCCAAGAAGTCATTTAGTGAAAAGTTTGAATATTTCCATTACATATTTAAATTTTTCTTACATTTATTAACATCAGCAAAGTACCAGTGTATGCTGCCAAGCCTATCATTTTTTACATTTTCTGGGGGGCAAAGGATATGTACTCAATGCAAATTACATTTCAATATTTTGTTTAAAAAAAGTGACAATTTCTTAAATCCTTGGGGGGGGGGGGGGGGCAATTACCCTTCATGATCCCTGCAAATGATAGGATTGCATGCAGCCCTCCAATGGAGAACCTGTTACCTGTGTACCACTGAAAAAGGTTGTGCATCCCTAGATTATCATATACGTTGTAGTTCATAATCACAGACAGATTTTTGTATTGAAACTAATTTAAATATTTAATAGCTACATTTTTAATGAAACATTGTTATCGCATTCCTGAAATTACGAAATACATTTCAAATTTTATGTTAATTCTGTTGTTCTCATCCGTTTAATGTGGTATTAATCTAGACTGAAAGTAATATTATTTTCTCTCTTAGCATCTGAACTAGGCCTTGACTTATAGCAATTTTTTGCCGAAAATTAAATGCAGAATCTTCTAAGATGGCCAATGGCCAATTATTTTTTGGTGGAAATGTCCAATGGCAAACTTAAAAAATGGCTGATGAAATGCGAGTTTCAAACATTTTTTATGGGGGACAAAAGTATTCAGTACATTATATAAACCTATGGTAAGCTATATTTAATAAAAAAAAATGGATTTTTCAGTATGATAGCAAGATAGGGTTTTAAGTTTTTGGATTCCATGTCATTCTGTTCTCATGAGCTGTTATGAATTTGTATAGTTTTGGGTTGTGTCTTTAAATACTTTTTGCTTTTATTTTACTATGTTTTAAACTAATAAATAAGTTTTTTCTCCTCATTTATAAAGTTTTTCTCTAATCCTTTGCAGAAACCTGTTAATATATGCAGAAATTAGCATTGCAAGCTGAATATAATTCATCCTAAAAAAGGCCTTAATTGGCTAATTTCCCATTTTTCAACACATGAATTGTTGCAAATGAATTATTGCAGCTCTCTTAAACTGGTATCTTTTGTGGTATGAATTATTAAATGAAATTTTTTGCTCAAATTGAAAAATCATTACTTTGACTCTAAGATTATATTGTACAGAAGAAACTGAGCTCATTTTCGAAAATCAAAAAATGTATCAACAGGTAGATGGGGCTATAGTGTGGGATTTCAAATGTTGAGTTTAATATAATTCTTAGTTTGTCTGTAGTATGTTGCTATAAATAATTCATCAAAGGTATAACGTTTTCCACCCCTTTTTCACATTTCAGATAACCATCCTTCCATCATCATTGAAAGACTTAACACACTTAACAGAATTTTACTTATATGGTAACAAGTTGACAACGTTACCTCCTGAAATCGGAAGCCTTATAAATTTACGGACTTTGGCTTTAAGTGAGAATTCTTTAACCAGTTTGCCTGATACGTTAGTCAACTTAAAACAGTTAAAAGTACTTGATCTGAGGCACAACAAGCTCAATGAGGTAATTTTTGAATAAGTGTTAATATTTTTATAAATTAATGAGTATTTAAAGAAAATTGATTTTACTGTATGTGTTCAAAATTATTTATGTATCCATTTTTGTTCATGCTAAAGACTTTTTATTTTATCATTTCGCAAATAATAACTTTAATTCAAAATTAATAAAATTTAATGAGTATTCAAAATTATATCAATTACAATGAATCATGCCTGTGCTTTGAAAATAGCAGGTCTCTAAAAAGTTTTCTCTAAGATCATAAACTACTGAATAATAATAATTAATTTCAGAAAAAAGTCAATATGGCATTCAATTTTTTTCTATAATATAGACGATTTTCACGGATTCAACGACCTAGCATCTGTCCAAAATCTGCATATACTTTGTAAATAACTGAAGTTTACTGATAAACACACATCCCTCTAATTGCCATGGAATGTCCGTACAGTTGTTACAAGAAATGGTCTAATTTAAATTCAAAATAAAGAAATGTACAAAAATAATATGAAAATATGAATACAGCAAAGATTTAAAATTTTATGACTTACATCTTTGTAAAAGGTTTTTATTTTTAAATGTCGGTAGTTAGCTCATTAAATATAAAGTTTTTCACACACAAATTCATAAATAAGAAATATTTTCACAATTAGTCCCTCAAAGTGTGCAGAATAAATTGTAAAGTCCCCTAAACTTGCATGTAAGCTTCCATCCAAAATGACGGATTAAAGATGGCCCTATAGTACTTTTTGCCTTCTTTATCTTTATGTCAACAATCAAAACATTTTAGTTCTGAAAAAACCTGTATTCTCTAGAAGCAATGTTATCCCATTTCTTCCACCACGGAAACAATCGGCAGAAAAACTGCCCCTGACAAAATATCATTTTGTCCACTTTAATCAGAACATTAACATTTCTACAGTAAAAATGCTGAACTTAATAGTAATAAATAAATGCGTTTATTCTTAGTTTTTGTGGATTTTTTAAAACCTGTTAATACTGAATCTACCCCACCCCAAGCGGTGATCACTACCTGTATTAAGGCGGAATAGGTACGACTTCCGTTTTTACGAGCATCGTTAAGATTTAAGTCCGATTTAGCCCGATACACATGCCATAAAACCCAATTATAGGGCCAGGCAGCCATTTACAACATACTCATTCATACAGAGAATGGACAAGGACAGGAGCGGGAAAGTACATTCATGATTGAGCCTTGATTCAAACCTGGGGCTTCCTCATCCCAGTCAGACTCATCAGCGTGGGAAATAAGCGGTATCGCATCGCAGTTTGCGATTCAAAACGAGTGAAAGACGATGCAATATCCTAAATTGCATCGAAAATTTTGCGATGCAAAAAAAAACCACTTAAAAAAAATAAAATAACATTTGGCAAAACTAAACGTTTCTAACTTTAAATTTTGTGCATCGGATCTGTTCCTCCGGCCTCCTCTTTGATTGACGTTATCTCTCCACATAGGGCGTGACCAACTCGTCAAAGTCGCTCGCGTTATCAGCTAAGCGCGATTCAGATTGCGAGCGATGCGAATATTTCACCGCGAAACCGGTTTTTGGAATTCGTTCCCATGACAACGCGGCGAATATTCACCTGCCGTCAGCGTTCTGGCATGCTAGATATCGTCGCGTTCGAAAGGCGAACGAAATTTGGCAACGAGAGCGACAGCGAATCAGAGGGAAGGCGCCATCTGTGCTCTGTTTTGACCGCATGGACATCCGATTTCATTGGCTCTCGCCAGATGCGCGCGCTTTATCCTTAGTGGATGAAATCACGTGGCTTTCGCCCGCATCTAGTGTGAATAATCGGAATTTTTCGCCTGCGAGCGAATAACGCTTCGTTCACAGAGAGTAAAACAGGGTTCGTACTTCCTTAAAAAACCCTTAAGAAACCCTTGATTTTCTCGAGCAAAATTAAGGTCCCTAAAAGACCCTTAAAACGGCCTTAATTTTGGAAAATTTTCCTTAATTAAAAAAAAATTTCATGTTCATTTGTGGAGGTTATCATCACATTGATCTCATAGCTGCTCCAATTGCGCCGATGTGCGCATCCGAATGCCACCTGCTCCAAAACGCTTTCGTTGTTAAAATCGCCTTTTTATTATTTATTTATTACCGAAATCGTTGGTTTAAATGTCTATATTTTTATTTCTGTTTTAGTCTCAATGTTTTAAAATCTTAAAATGTCGGAAAATAGCGTCAGGGTGTGTGCGTGCAATCTTTTTTCATCCTTTACGGGAATTGAAACTTCAGCTTTTAAATAATTTCTCAGTGGTCTGTAAAGCTTAAACTCATACTCTTTCGTATTATTTTTCATCAAAATTAAAAATTCTTTTTTTTTTTTTTTTTTTGAAATTTTCGTCTGTGAAAACTTCTGCAAAATTTGCGAACACTAGCCATTTGTTTCAATTCCCTTCAGCTAAAAGATGATTTTGATCAAGTTGAACATGTATTTAATGAAACTCTTGTGTAGTTTTAGACTTTTTTTTTTATTTTAAGACACATTTTTTTTTTAATTTGCATAAGCTTAGGAAAACGATGATCAAAACAAAACTTTCAGCTCTTATGCAATTAGCTGCATATTTTATTTCTGAATAGGTTATTTTTGGACCTGAGCAATTTTTGACGCTAAAACGCTTGTAAAGCAAATAATAATAATAATAATAATAATTTGTTTTTAGAATTAAATTTAGAAACAATGTGACATGTTTATGAGTTTTGAATAATTTGCTTAAGTATAGTTGCATGTACACTTAAGTAAAAATTTGAGAAGTAATTTCCAGTGAAATTCTTCAAAACATTAGTTACAAATTTCTGAAACCTTGTACAGTTATTGCTTTATATTGGATCATTAATTGATATTTACGGAGCTGCTTCAAAAGCACATTTGACTGCTCCAAAGTGGCAATTTTTCTGCTCCAAAAGATGCTCCCAAACACTGAAGCCATTGGGATTAGTGTCATCATTAAGTATAGTGCCAGGTTATGTTTAAGGCCACAATTGTTTAAGAGCTATTCAAAATCAGTCATTTGAATAGCTCATAATCATTCATTGTCATTTGAATCAGAGTCTATTGCAAATCTCTCTGCATTTTAAAAACATTATATACTTGTAAATCGAGTACTTTGAAATTGTGTTCCTAAAGCTATTTAAATATTTTCCTATGAGTCCTTAAAATTTTTTAAGAGTCCTTAAAAAGTCCTTAATTTTCATTTTTTAAAATGAGTATGAACCCTTTAAAAGGAGACTCCCTGGAGACCTTTTAGACTCCCTGTTCGTTCGTTCGCATCGCTCGCAAACTGAATCGGCCTTTTAAGGCTGATTTAGCTAATTAATAAAAAAATAGCTGTCAGCTAATTAATAAAAATTAGCTGTCAAGAGAGTATACTTGAAAAATTTAAACTTTTTTTTGATTAATAAATAAGGCATTATTTAAAACTTAAAAGATAGAAATTAGTTCTTAAACCTTATTTGTTTTCGTATTGATGTATTTAGTGAGTTTCGTAAAACTGCTCCTCAATTTTACAGAACTGCTCCTCAATAACAGAATTTGAGGAGCAGTACTGCTCCTCAAAATGAAATACTTATTTCCCACGCTGAGACTCATCTGACCACCAGACAAGATGGCCAGCTTAAAATCTGATATGCTTAGTCCTAAGTTTTATGGATTTTTTAAAATCTAATTAACACATATACATTAGTGTACAGGGTGTAAAAAAAAAAATCATGATTTTTTTCAAAAAATAAAAAAAGTCAGGTTCTTTTATCGGATTCTTTTGATTGTTTTAAAAAAGACTTCAGAAACTTTTGTAAATGATAAGTTTTTATACTTATAAATATCGGTAAGCTTTAAATTGAAACTGTTAAAAATTTCAAAATAATAAAATTTCATGTATTATGGTCACCAAAAAGTCTTCATAACATTTGATGTAAAACTAATTTAATACAAATGCATATGATTCAAATCAAAATTAAAACATATGTATAGTAACACACTAAAAAGCATAAAAACAGGGGGAAGTGAATAAAATAGCTTTTGCCAAATGTCTTTTCAATTAATATGCTCTTTCTTTTATTTATTTATAATGTACACTGCTCAAAACAATTAAAAGATATTGAGATATATTGAGATTTTGGTTTGATTTTGCACCTAAAGCCCATTTTGGTTGATTGATACATTATCGACTATACATTAGGGTGGGGCGAAAAATAAAAAGTTTTTCAGATCAACTTCTAATAGTTGCCAAAAGTTGTCTTTGGTGACAGCTTTTGTGCAAAATTTGAGAAAAATCGGTTAATATCTTCAGTGGGCGCTGCGATCGCAAAGTTTTACCATAGCTTTTATCGAGATTTTATGGTTAAAATATGAAAAACAATGCCGTTAACTAATCTCATTGCATTTTTTTTTACTCCTAAGATATATTCAAGCATTCAAATCATGCAAAATAACTCACAAAAAATTAATTTATATGATATATTTCAAGCATTTAAAAAGAAACAAAAATGTGAAAAAAAGTGTTTTTTTTTTAAATATAAATATATTATACAAAATAATGTTTGTGAGTCATTTCATATGCTTTTAATGCATGAAAACATCTTTTGAGTAAAAAAAACGCAAAGAGACTAGCTAAAGGCATTCTTGTTGATATTTTAACCATAAAATCCATAACAAAGCTATGGTAAAACTTTGCGATCGCAGCGCCCCCTGAAGATATTAACCGATTTTTCTCAAATTTTGCACAAAAGCTAACCATCACCAAAGACAACTTTTGGCAACTATTAGAAGTTGATCTGAAAAACTTTTTATTTTTCGCCTCACCCTACTATACATAGTAAGCTATAAGACATAAAAATAACATTAGTTTAGCAGAAAAAAATGCTTTTTATTCAGCTTTTGGGTACAAAAGGGAAAAAAGGAAAAAAAACGCATTTTCTGAAAATGAGAAAAATAAATTTAAAAAAAAGTTTCCTTTGAAGAAAACCACTTTTAGTAGGGGGTATGGTTTCTCCGGACAGCTAGCAGTGTTAAACACCTCTGAGGCATGGACTCAATGAGGGTATTAATGAGGAGACTGGGGTATTCTTCCCCACTTCTCCTGAAGAGCTCTTTCGAACGCCTGGAAAGTTTCTGGAGGTGATAGTCGTTCAGCTATCTCGTCTTCCTAGGATGTCCCAAACATGCTCTATTGGTTTCATATCCAGAGAACACACTGGCCATTCCATACGTACGATTCCTTCTTCAAAAAGAAAATCGCTCACCAAGTTAGCACGATGTGACCTGCAATTGTTGTCAATTAAAATGAAGTCATCTCCAATTGCTGCAGCGTAAGGAACGAGGATAGGTGTGAGGATCTCATCCCTGTATTGTTGACCAGTCAGAGTTCCATTTCGGAAGATATGGAGGTTGGTTCGACCATCAATTTAAATGCTGGCGTATACCATCACACCTCCACTACTAAATCTGACATTTTCGTACACAAATGCTGGATTATTTCTTGTGCCACGTTCCCTCCAGATGAAAACCCGCCTATTATCAGGATGAAGGGTAAAACAGGACTCATCAGAGAACAGGATATTGCGCCACTCATTTCTTCCATAAGGGTCATTCCACGTCAAGTGATCCAAAATCTGAGAAAAATTTTACCGTACATTTTTGTATTTCTTTCAAATTTGGCTCATCAATTGTACCCCTTGAGGTAATCAAAAGTCTCAATTTTTAGATTTTTATCTCTATTATTTTTTCATTTATGAGATTTTGAACTTTGGAAAAACCCTCGTTTTTCCATGGATAAGGGAAGATAAAAGGGACTATAACTCGGCACCAAATATAGATAGAACGATTTGGTAAATGGCATTTTAAAGTACGTTAGTTGCCGCTTAATTTGATATGCAACATGACTAATTTGATAAAAATTTTCTTTTTCAAAAAAATGAAATTTAAATTTCAAATTCAAATTTCTCGAAAAACATATAATAACTTTTTTAAAAAAAAATTCAAAAATTCTTGTGTATTTTATCTATGTTTGTACAAATTTTTAGATTGGGATCTCAATGGGATCATATTTTTTTGAATTTTTGAATAAAACTGTATAGGAAAAAAAATGATATTTTTTAGATTCTATTTATTTAAATACTAAGTTGTCTGGCTTGTGATGGTCTAAAAAGTAGTAAATAAACATGAATATGTTTAAAGTGAGCTGGCATGAGCTTATAGATTTGTCAGGTTCATCCCCCCTCCCTCCCCGCACAACCACTCTTTTTTATTTCAAAACTGTTCAAAATGTTTTAAAAAAAACTCTTTGATACAAAATGAATAGTAAACTTATTTAAAGTTGGTAAATGGGTTTCCTTATAACTAGACGAAGTATCCCCCTCCCCACCCAAATATACCATTCACACTATACTAATATGGCGTCCAACCTCGGGATTGAATTGAGGATTATTTTCACCCTAGGTATATATAGGGTTTTCAGACGAAGTGTTTTTTTTTTCGATCCAAACTTCAAAGTGTACTTCCATTCAATATCTGAAATTTAACTTTATGATTCATTTCATCTCCTACCCCAGCACCAATCTTCAATTTTGAAGGGAGGAAATAAATGGGTCGCCCCAAGATCATAGCAAACAGCAAAATAGCACTGTTTCTCCTTGTTCTCATCGTTTTTTCTATTCTTTTCGCACAAAACTGAAAATAAATCAAAATATCAGATCATATGTCTGTGTCCCCATAACTATCTTCCCACATTATCTAGTGTGCAGCTGTTATTTAATTTTTTTATATTGTTTGTGTTCTTTTTCATTTTGTTGTAAAGGAAAGTAATGCAGCAAGATATATCTAAATACATATATTAAACAAACACTGCTTTTTTGATCATAACCTCTCATGTTGTTTAACTTCTGTACAGATTGCTCCTCCCCTTTTCCTACCTTCCTGCTCCAAACTTTTATTTTTTTATCATCCCGTCAAAGCCTTAGTCTCTACTGATGTCTGGTAGTGTTTCAGTTTGTTCTGTTTGTTACTCTTTCCTATTAGCTCATGAGCTTTGTCCAATAAGAGAAAGGAAAGGCAGTGATGGGGACTGACATATAACCTGATACTTTGATTTCTTTTCAGTTTTGTGTGAAAATAATGGGAAAACATTATGAGAACAAGGGGAAACAGTGCTATTTTGCTGTTTGCTATGATCTTGGGGCGAACCGTTTCTTTTCTTCCTCCAAAATTAAAGATTGGTGCTGGGGGAGGGGATGAAATGAATCATAAGTTTAAATTCAGATATTGAATGGAAGTACACTTTGTGAAGGTCGGATTGAAAAAAGAAACACTTCGTCTATACCTAGGGGGAAAATAATCCTCAAATCAATCCCCAGGTGAGACGTCATATTAGTGTAGCGTTAATGGTATATTTGGGTGGGGGAAGGGTTTTACTTTGCATGTTATAAGGAAACCCATTTACCAACTTTAAATAAGTTTACTCTTCATTTTGTATCAAAAAGGTTTTTTTTTTTTTTTTTTTTTTTTTAGCATTTGAAACATTTTGGGGGAAAAAATGGTTGGGTCTGGAAGGAAGGAAGGAGGAAGGGAGGGAGAGCTGACCAATTTACAAGTTAATGCTAGCTCACTTACCTAGAGTAAAAACAATAGTCAATTCAATCCCCAGGTTAGATGTCATAATAGTACAGCGTTAATGGTATATTTAGGTGGAGGAGGGGATACTTTGTCTAGTTATAAGGAAAACCATTTACCAACTTTAAATAAGTTTACAATTCATTTTGTATCAAAGAGTTTTTTTAACATTTTGAACAGTTTTGAATTAAAAAAGAGTAGTTGTGCGGGGGAGGAAGGGGTGAGGGGTGAACCTGACAAATCTATAAGCTCATGCCAGCTCACTTTAAACATATTCATGTTTGTTTACTACTTTTTAGACCATCACAAGCAAGATAACTTTGTATTTAAATAAATAGAATCTAAAAAATATCATTTTTTTCCTATACAGTTTTATTCAAAAATTCAAAAAAATATGATCCCAATCTAAAAATTTGTACAAACATAGATAAAATACACAAGAATTTTTGAGAATTTTTTGAAAAAAATTCATTATATGTTTTTCGTGAAATTTAAATTTGAAATTTTAATTTCATTTTCTGAAAAAGAAAATTTTTATCAAATTAGTTATGTTGCACATCAAATTAAGCAGCAACTAACATACTTTGAAATGCCATTTACCAAATTGTTCTATCTATATTTGGTGCCGAGTTATGGTCCCTTTTATGTTCCCTTATCCATAGAAAAATGAGGCTTTTTCCAAAGTTCAAAGTCTCATAAATGAGAAAATAATAGAGATAAAAATCTAAAAATTGAGACTTTTGATAACCTCAAGGGGTACAATTGATGAGCCAAATTTGAAAGAAATACAAAAATGTAAGGTAAAAAACATTGGATGACTTGACATGGAATGACTCATAACTAACGTGCTCCATTGCCCACTCTCTATGGGCATGACAGTGACTTGCGCTTAGTCTGACACCCGCCATTGATCGCCATCACAACCAATAACTTTTATGTTCTTAATCAATAGAACTTTTTTTTTCCGTAAATCATGAAACTGAAGCTATAAAGGCTACAATTTCTTTCCCTGGGCCATTTACTGGAGCACCATGTCCGACATATTTCGAGTCTGTTTCCTCAACCAAAGATATATGTTCTTCTACAATCCCATAGCAGCTATTCTAGCGGAGCTATATTTCGTTTACTATCACGGGGGCCCGATAGAACGTGGGCACTGTGTGACGAGGGGCTTAGATTCTGTTTATAGTTTATATTATTTTACTTTTTACTCCACATAAATCACAAATGATTCCCAGTTTCAAGTGTTAATTCAGTTAGATTCTACATTCATAAACAAGTTTCTAACCAAGCCGCATGGCCTTGTAAAATGCTAGTTTTGGTGAAAATTACGTAAGTTTAGAATAAATGTGGGAGATCTAAATATTGTTTAATATACTTCTTTTCAAACCCTATTCTGTCCCTTGACTTTGCTGTGTACATTTTTCAACTTGAATTATTTTTAACATTTATTTTTAATATTGAAAAAAAATTAGAAAAAAAAATAATATTTTTGCAGAAATTCAAACTTCAGGCCCCGTGCGGAACACCTAAACAATTTTTGATTAGACTGAAATTTTTTGTGGAATATGTGGGTAGGTAGGGGCAACTTTTTAACAACTTAGTAAATTGAATTTCGAAAAAAAGTTTTTTTCGATACACCCTACTACACATAACTTCCGAATAAGATTGGCAGCCCTGTAGATAAGTAACACAAGAGAGATTGCTCGGGGGGTGACAAACAGTCACCCCATTCCTATCAAAAATACCTGTTGCAGGGTAAATATTTATCTGTACTAAATTACCCTTTCAGTATCCTCCTATCTGGTATTTTCTTAAACAATTAAAGCACTTATTATTATTATTTTGAATTCAAATGAGTTTTTTTACTACTAATTTGTAGAAAATTTGAGATAAAACTGATTGGCGTTACTCAGTCACTATTAAGCGCATGCATTCAGCTAGGTAAAGATTTCCTCCAAAAATGCTTCAGGATAACTTTTGCAATTTCAATGACCTTTTCTGGATCAAGTTAGGAACTATTGAACAGTAAGATCTGTTTGTTTCAAATAGGGCTGCATTTTTTACTTCTTGAAATTTGCAGACCTAGTGCATTCCCTGAGACTGCACACACTCTTTCACAACGACGCCACCATCAGTGGAATGCCATTGCCACTAGAATTTTGATGCCCAGTTTCCACACTAGGTGAAGGCACCTGGGCTCTATTCGATGCCAAACTGCACTAGGAATTTAATTTTGCCAAGAGATACTATATGCCAAACAAGTGCTTGAGGGATCTTTTACATGTCGCATAATCATACAACATGGACGCCGTCGATTTTCTGCAGTATGAAAATCCACCGACTGAAGTCGGGTTTAACCCCGCGCCTTTGGGAATGAGAGGAAAGCGTCTTATCCACTACACCACT
>JAXGGA010016389.1:0-26781 GCA_038373865.1 Uloborus plumipes | reverse complement strand
CGATATTTCTTTCTCTCCTGTGAACAAAATCAAGTTTACAAACTTAAAGCATCCCATTGATTGCCAAAGCAACTGGGGCATTTATAGCATCTCTTGCAAATGCGGACTTAGCTATGTAGGCCAGACTAAGCAGCCTCTTAAGCACCGTCTGAAAGAGCATCAAAATCATGTTAAACATAAAGAACTAGCACGCTCTTCCATTGCTCAGCATTGTTGGACTTCTGGTCACTGCTTTGATTTTTCTTCGGCTAGAATTATTTGTAAATGTTCGTCAGTTTATGACCTCGATTTTTGGGAAGCTTACCATATTTGGAAAAATTCCCATTCTCTGGTGAATGATTTTTCCAGTGTTCCATTTTTCCCTGACATCTGGAAGCAATTTTTATAATTTCGTCTTCTAGTGTTTTCTCCCGCGCTTTTTTCCCCTACTTTCCTTTGCCGCCTTCCCCCTTTTCTTCGCTCTCCTGGCGTTTCGCTGATCGCTGATTGGTCGGTGTTTTCCCGCTTTGTTGTGAGTTCAAGCGCACTCGCCCATTTGTTATAAATACCGGGGCACACGTGCTTCGCGCTCAGTTCTCTTACAGCTTTCATGTTGTTTGCTGAGCTTCTTGCACTGATGAAGGGGCTCCATTGTAGCCTTGAAATAGCTATTTGCTGTACTTTCTACCTTATTTGTGCTTTATTTACGTTGATTTTTAACTTCAAATATAGTTCAGCACAAAGCCTATTTGATCATTTTTCATTTAACATGTATTAACTGTTTTGATCAAAAATTGTAAGCATTCGAGAGAAATCAAAATAAGAATCATATTTCTGCTCATTTTCCTTAAATATAATTCTTTACGATTTAAGAAAAGAACAAAAGAGTAACGCTCCTCTTTACAACTTAAAGGTTTCACTGCTATTAAGGGTAACTTTGAACCTTGTGTTTTGGTTTTAGACATGCATATTTGTTTAGAACATCTGATGTCAACAGGGAAAAGTGCTGAAAGCCCCATGCTGCACTCTGGTGTCAAAGACATGTTTTTCATCTCGTTTTGCTCTCTCTAACAGCAAACGATAAATCTTTCCGCATCTTTTTGGTTTATTTTTTTTTCTTCAAAACGTTATGTTACGGTTGTTTAAATAGAAGTTTACAGCTATCGTTTTTTTTTTATTCTCTCATAAAACGGGGTGTATATGGACAGCGTGGTAATCAAAATGAAACTTTTCGATCCATAAAAAGACATTCTCCATATTTGTACGGTAGGTTTTTTTTTTTTTTTTCTTTTTTGTAAATTTTTTTTTAGAAAGGCAACATCATAAGAAGTACGAGAAATTTATTTCTTTTTATTCTTGCAACACTGCTTGCTTGTGAGGTTGGCTGCACGTGGAGTGCTAAGTTTTTATCGTCTTCGAAACTTTGTATGCAATGACATACTTTTTTGTATTTTTTGAATAGTGTTTTTCAATGATGAATATCTGAGCAACAGAGTACGACATTAGAAATTGCAAACTTTAAAAATTATGTCATGAAAATAAAGAATTCTGTACGATGTCATGGCATAAAAATTTACAGGGTGTAGCTAATCACTTTGTTCTGTTGTTCTGATTTGAACTTATTAAAAGGACAGAAGGAGAAACAAATAAAATTTTTGGAAAAATCAGTAGATTCCAGCCCCTATTATCATAAAGCCAGGGACAAGAACTGATTACTGTTTGCAACTTCTGACGAGAAACTAAATCATAGAATGCCAGGAGTAAGAGACTTGCTGCCAGATAATGAGGAATACTTTTAAAGATATTACGAAAGAATCTTCAAAAGGAGATTTCAAAAATCTGAAGAAGAGGCAGCGTTCCTCCCAAAAGGAGTCATGAAAAACTTAAGCCAAGCCGCAATTTTCGACCAGCTACCCGATTTAAGAACATAATTGCTTTTGTGGGCGACACGACTGATTTGAGTCTACGTTAAATCTTTGTTTTTGAAAAATCAGTTTTAATCTTTCATAAGCTTCAAATTATTTTCGATTTTTGACATATCATACGTTTACTGTCAAAAATAAATAAATAAATAAGTAAAAGCTTTATTTGACAGTAACAGTCTGTTATTTTTCTCTCAAATCAACACTACCTTTTTTTCTTTAATCCATTGAAGGTTAAATTGAATATATATATCTAATATATAAAATTCTCGTGTCACAGTTTTCGTTGCCATACTCCTCCGAAACGGCTTGACCGATTTTGATGAAATTTTTTGTGCTTATCCAGTATCTATGAGAATCGGCCAACATCTATTTTTCATCCCCCTAAATGTTAGGGGTAGTCCACCCCTAAATTTTTTTTTGTTCGCACCTAACATCTGATCTACTGAACCGATTTGGACGATTTTTTTTTAATCGATAGGAGATGGTGTAACTTAGGTACCATGTACTCATATGACGATATTTGTTCACTAGAAAAAAAGTTATGATAGAAAAAAAAAACTAACATTTCATGTCATTTAAAACAATATGTGTTATCGTAAATCCTTACTTCAATGAGTGACCCGATGGTCGAGTGGTTATGCGTGTCAGGTTGAAGTTCCTGATGGAATGAGATCGAATCCAGGCCCGCAAGGATTTTTTCGAACAGCTGCATGTTTTTTTTTTTTTGAATGATTTTAATGATTGTAATGTCCTTATGCATGTACATCCCCTCATGGGGATCTACCCCATATTTTTTTTATAGTACAAAATGACAGTTTTGGTCGGATCTTTGTTAAAATTGGCAATGGGGTTCTTCGATGCTGTAGAATTGTCTTATGGACGTTTGCGCCATTTTTGGGGGCTTTGAATCGATTGTGGCAATAAATGGTTATTGATTTGCGGCACTTATATTATTTTTTCAAAAATTATATACACTATCAATTATATTATGTTAATTTTTGTACCTTTATAAAATTCTGTATTTTATACCTTGCATTTAGTCAAATTCAAGGTAAAATTAAAAGTCAAAAATTCTGAAGAAGATAAATATATGTTAAAAATTAAAGTAACTATTTTTTGTGATTTTCATATTGGTTGTGACCAAAAAACATCATTACAAACAAATAAAATGTATCAAACACCATGAGTGTTGAGTTATTAGGCAAAATCTGCTGTGTAAAGTTATTTTTCACTGCGAGAGGGGGGGGGGGGGTGTATGAAAGACCATTAAAGTGACACAAATTTTTAAAAATTAAAGGTTGGATCTCCAATTATCTTGCTTCGTAATTTGAACCCGCCCCGGCTGTGCAACGGTACGCGATTAGTCATTCAAAAATTAATGAAAAACGTGACCGAAGCCAGGATTTTAAATGGCAAGTTCAGAGGTGAAAATATACTCATACCACGGATTCCTATTATACCTACAGATGTGCCAATTCAATTCAAACGTATTCAGTTTCCGATTAGATTGGCATTTGCAATGACTATCAACAAATCCCAAGGTCAAACGATGTCTGTTTGTGGCTTAGATTTGAGAACACCATGTTTTTCACACGGACAATTATACGTGGCATGCTCTCGCGTGGGTAAACCATCCAGTTTGTTTGTGTTAGCTAAAGATGGACTAACAAAAAATATTGTTCACGCTATAGCATTAAGAGATTGATATTGTTTAATAGTGTTACTGTCATAATTGTTTAATTAATGATATATAATTTTAAGGAATAAATTATAATAACTTAAAAATAATGTTTGCCTTTTGTTATTTTTATATTCCCTCATCGTTCACAGCGCTCCATGCTTATTTTACGCATATACCACATTCTTACATACATACAATATACACATTCTACCATACATACATACATACATACTTACAATAAGTAAGTTATTTTTTGTCTACACTAGAAATTACTAATATGGCAAAACAACGTTTGCCGGGTCAACTAGTCTAATATATAAAATTCTCGTGTCACAGTTTTCGTTGCCATACTCCTCCGAAACGGCTTGACCGATTTTGATGAAATTTTTTGTGCTTATCCAGTATCTATGAGAATCGGCCAACATCTATTTTTCATCACCCTAAATGTTAGGGGTAGTCCACCCCTAAATTTTTTTTTGTTCGCACATAACATCTGATCTACTGAACCGATTTGGACGATTTTTTTTAATCGATAGGAGATGGTGTAACTTAGGTACCATGTACTCATATGACGATATTTGTTCACTAGAAAAAAAAGTTATGATCGAAAAACTAACAGTTCATGTCATTTAAAACAATATGTGTTATCGTAAATCCTTACTTCAATGAGCGACCCGATGGTCAAGTGGTTATGCGCGTCAGGTTGAAGTTCCTGATGGAATGAGATCGAATCCACGCCCGCAAGGATTTTTTCGAACAGCTGCATGTTTTTTTTTTTTTTTTTTTTGAATGATTTTAATGATTGTAATGTCCTTATACAGGTACATCCCCTCATGGGGATCTACCCCATATTTTTTTTATAGTACAAAATGACAGTTTTGGTCGGATCTTTGTTAAAATTGGCTATGGGGTCCTTCGATGCTGTAGAATTTTCTTATGGACGTTTGCGCCATTTTTGGGGGCTTTGAATCGATTGTGGCAATAAATGGTTTTTGATTTGCGCACTTATATTATTTTTTCAAAAATTATATACACTATCAATTATATTATGTTAATTTTTGTACCTTTATAAAATTCTGTATTTTATACCTTGCATTTACGTCAAATTCAAGGTAAAATTAAAAGTCAAAAATTCTGAAGAAGATAAATATATGTTAAAAATTAAAGTAGGGTGAGTTCTGGTAAGTGCGTCCACGGGGTAAGTGCGTCCACTGGGAATTATATGAACATTGTTCTGAAATGGCTTCTGCAACACATCGACTATGTTAGATAACTGTCTAATGATAATTTCAATAGGTAGAATTCAGGCCTGGACTTAATAGACGAAACACAATCAGAAACAACTTAAATGTCTTCAAAAAAACTCTAAAGTAAAGATTGAGAAGGTTTTGTTTCAGTTTCTCTTGTAGTCATACCAAGCAATTGAAGTCAAGAAATGCAAGTTGTTTCTTTTGAGTAATAGCTACTAATAACATACATGGGGTATTTTGAACAAATACTCTAAGTAAAATTTGTTTATATGACGGTACGCACTTTCCCTTCCTTTAAAGTAAGGTGGGGGTAAGTGCGTACCATTTTGATGGGGCAAGTGCGTACCACTATCATGAGGCATATGCGTACTATTATTCGGAGCAAGTGCGTACCATTATGATGAGACAAGTTTGTACCATTACGTGGAAAATCCGACTCTCGTAATTCACCTTTAATTTTGCTTATAACTCTTTTATAAGCCGATTATAAATCCGACATCATTCCCATCAAGTGTTTATATTTACATTGAATGCGGCGTAAGATTTCAATTTTATTCAATATCTCTGAAATATATTGGCTTTTAAGTATCAGTTAATACATTTTTCGTTGAAAATAGCGATCATAAGCTATACTTAATTTAAACCAGAATCACAAATTAAGCAATGAAATTAAGTGAAACACTTAATGAGGAACCAACTGATTCAAAAAACGGAGGTGAAATAATGAATAAATTATATTTAAGAAAATTAAGAACACCTTGTAAAAAACTATTTCAGTGTACAAGAAAAAAAAAGTACAGGTATCATACCATGATCAATTATTTATTTATTTATTTATTTATTTATTTTTTTTTTTTTGCTCTTTATTTTGTGTTTTCTCTTACTTCTGCTGATTCTAATAAGAAAAATATTAAAACCGTATTTACTCAAAAAAAAAAACGAATTGTTCACTCAGGTCACCATCTAACGATCTACCATACAAATAGAATTAAAGAAAATCACAGGGGTACGCACTTACAACAATGCTATTGGACGCACATATCTCATTTTACATTTAAGAAGGGGTAAGTGCGAACCCTGGCTTAAACGCCGACTGTTTAATGTATTAAACCAAAATAAACTATGTATACTATAAGTGATTATTACTAAATAAAAACAACTTCCATTTGCTCATTTGGTCTTATTAAAAGGACAAAGGAAGAATCACAGACACAACTCTCTCAAACTTCAAATCACAGTTGTTCGTAAGACACGTGGGATATCACTGATTGCGTTTCACCCATGCAAGCAAGTGCTGATCTCTAGTATTAGGAATTATCCCAAGGCAACTACCCAACATATTTAATATGTGCCATAAGTTTTTTCCTGCTCATATTCACATAATTTAAGGTGGACGCACTTACCCCGCTAGGTAGGGAAAGTGCGTACCTTAGAATAGGTGTCATAAACTAGGTCACAAAACCTATACTTATGGTTTATTTGACACATTATATGCTTGAACATCTTAGTAAAGGATCTGGAAAGAAAACTAAAAAATAATTGTGAATCTACAAGATTTTTCAACGGAGCAGCATCCTTGAGAACATGAACTTTGAAAAAAAAGGGTACGCACTTACCAGAACTCACCCTAACTATTTTTTGTGATTTTCATATTGGTTGTGACCAAAAAGCATCATTACAAACAAATAAAATGTATCAAACACCATGAGTGTTGAGTTATTAGGCAAAATCTGCTGTGTAAAGTTTTTTTTCATTGCGAGAGGAGGGGGGGTATGAACGACCATTAAAGTGACACAAATTTTTAAAAAATAAAGGTTGGATCTCCAATTATCTTGCTTCGTAATTTGAACCCGCCCCAGCTGTGCAACGGTACGCGATTAGTCATTCAAAAATTAATGAAAAACGTGATCGAAGCCAGGATTTTAAATGGCAAGTTCAGAGGTGAAAAATATACTCATACCACGGATTCCTATTATACCTACAGATGTGCCAATTCAATTCAAACGTATTCAGTTTCCGTTTAGATTGGCATTTGCAATGACTATCAACAAATCCCAAGGTCAAACGATGTCTGTTTGTGGCTTACATTTGAGAACACCATGTTTTTCACACGGACAATTATACGTGGCATGCTCTCGAGTGGGTAAACCATCCAGTTTGTTTGTGTTAGCTAAAGATGGACTAACAAAAAATATTGTTCACGCTATAGCATTAAGAGATTGATATTGTTTAATAGTGTTACTGTCTTAATTGTTTAATAAATGATATATAATTTTAAGGAATAAATTATAATAACTTAAAAATAATGTTTGCCTTTTGTTATTTTTATATTCCCTCATCGTTCACAGCGCTCCATGCTTATTTCACGCATATACCACATTCTTACATACATACAATATACACATTCTACCATACATACATACATACTTACAATAAGTAAGCTATTTTTTGTCTACACTAGAAATTACTAGGAAATTATTTATATGGCAAAACAACGTTTGCCGGGTCAACTAGTATATTATATATATATATATATATATATATATATATATATATATATATATATATATATATATATATATATATATATATATATATATATATATATATAGTGAAAATAATTAAAAACCTTCAATTACTTTTTCCTTGATCAAAGTTGAAATATGTGCCGGTTCACCCCGTTTTACGGTACTAATTAAAGATTTTATCCATAGATGTTTTCCCATATGCATATGCCTTAAAATTTTTAATTGTATGTTTCAAGTAGTAAATATGACAGCCGCCTTGTCTAGAGGTCAGGGAAGTCTGACCGCGGATGTGGGTAACGGGCTTGAATCCCGGTTCGTGCATGGGCGTACTTTCTGTCTTTTGCAATTTTTCTTCCTCTGTGTGAATGTGAAAATCTCTGTAGCTCTCGTCTGTGAAGAAGATGAGAAAGTTTAAAAGCTGAAATTCGAAAACGAATCCACTTCGCTAATTTTTCGTCTTTTAAATCGGCCTTAGTATGGTAGTACCTTAATTTTTACTTTATGGAGATACAGTTCGGACATTGTTATCGATCAAAAAGGCAAAGAAAAATTTCTTAAGGATGAAGGAATTGAAAGAACGACTCGAACTGAAAATGTGTCCCTGCATCTTGCAAAACTCGAACTTGGATCAGAAACAGCACGTGACAGCATAAGCAGATGAACAACGGAATGGGGGATGTATCCAAAAAGAAAAAAAAAAAATCTTTTTTTTTCTTTTTGGAAACTATCCCAAGTAAGCCAGATTTTTGAACCAAGTTGAAGTTTTTTTTTTGGATTAAGGAACACAATTCACACTTAAGAAATGCAGTTTTCTTTTCGTTTTTGATCGATACATATATCTAATTTGCTCTCCACGAAGTTAAAAACTATGCACTACGACAATAGGGTCGATTTAAAAGACGAAAAATTAGCAAAGTGGATTCATTTTCAAATTTCAGCTTCACAAATTTCTCATCTTCTTTCGACGAGAAATACAGAGATTTCGAAATCTTAATTATTCATTGAGTAATCTCTGCACTTTATAGTCTAAGGAAAAAAATCTCGCCTTTCCTCCATCATTCACGCTTCAAAAAATATTGGCAGCAAATCCGATTTGTGCCTAAAAATTTGTGACTGTAAAAAAAAATGTTTTTTGTAATTTCGATTTTTGTTTTGGTTGCTTTTTTCACAACTCCAGACACATATTCGGGATCATATTGTCTACCATCTGTAAAAATTTGAAAGCTTCCTCGAAATAGTTTTCTTTATATTCAAATATTTGAATTGTGCCTAAACTTTTGCGACGTACGTGAAATTGATAATTTAAATATTTTTGAATTGATTGAAACCCATTTTTAATCTATCAGATCTTCAGAATTTATATTTTTACTAACTTTTAAATGCACTTTGGAAGTCAACCCTGTCACCTCCTCCCCAAACGGGTGTCAGCGGGCTCAAATGGACTGTAGGATCTACTGAAATTAATGCATTTGATGGTAAAGTAGATTTTTATATTTTTAGTAATGCAATAAATTAAAAAAATTGGGGGGAGGGGGGGAATTCAAAATTAAAGTGTCTATATTTTTTTAACTGAAATTGGAATTTTCATCTGCTCAAATATTTTGTTTGAATTTGGAATTGATATAAAGTATACTAGATCCTGTTCAATTAGGGAAGTCGTAAGGAATTTTTAGTATGGCAATCTGCACAAATAGGGTGAAAGGAGCAAATATGCTGACTCGCTGTGATAATGATCTATTACATCTCTCTGTGTGTATCTCCCTATGTTATTAATATTTTTACTATATTTTAGGATCGAGTATGAATTTATCGATAATTTTACTCGTTAGAAGTATGGCGTCCAACAATATGAATTTCATGTATTGTTACCAAATGTGAAAAAAAAAACTACAACTCAACAGATTTTACTTCATTGTTGCAACAATGAAATGTCGCACCAACAGAGCGGTTGAAGCCCAAAATTTTCACTTCGAAGCCGATGAGAAAGCTTTAAGCTGGAATTCTGCTTCTGCTCTTTGAAAATTAACTTATTTTGTGAATTTTTGCGAAATAATTGTGAGAAAGTAAGTAATCATTTGTTTATAGCTCTCTACCAATGTCAGATAAGTTAGATTAAAATGTATTTCTGAGCAAATTGCATTTTTCGTGTAGAGTCACTCCGTGTCATTACTGGATCCGGAGTAGCTTTAGCATTGTCCCCGGGATGGATAACTCGCCGATTGTGCTGTTTTGTGTCTTGATTGTTCTTCAGGGTGAAACCTAGTTTAAGGTCCGGCGATAAATTATTAAATCTGGCAACCATTGGATGATTGGATTGATTGGTGATTTTAATTGGATGATTGGATTGTTTGGCGATTTTAAGCTAAATGATTGCAACCTTAAGCTACAGTCTGAAAAAAATCGCCAAACCCGGACCCTAAAGTAGGGATTTACCGTTCTTCATAGCTTTTGTTTCCATTCTGTTTTCAGGTTGACGATTTAGGTTAAACGTTCGTTAGCGTCAAAAGCCTTGGCGTCAATAAAAAAAAAAAAAAAAAAAAAAAAAAAAAAAAAAAAAAAAAAAAAAAAAAAAAAAAAGAAAAAATGCCGCCAAACCGAAAAGCTGTCAACCCGGGAATAATAATAAAGCTGTTCCCTAGATCCCTTTTTAGATTAGCGGAGGATAACATAGAGGCACATTGGCAACAGAATGGAATTATCGTTATTGGAAATAACAAAGGATTTCCTAGTTGGCGACACTCTACTACGGTAGCTAGGTCAACGGTAGCTATTATTTTCGGATACCAAACAATAATTTGTCAAACGAATGGACTTAAAAATAAAAAATCTGCATTAAAATTCAAGGTTCTGCTGGAAAAGGAGGGTCATTTGGCTTGGTGACTTGTCTTCATCTACTTGGCGAACATTGAAATAAATATCCTTGCATCATCGCCAAGTTTGCTCTATTTTTTTAATTTTTCAAACTTACGGAATTTTCGAAGGTTATTCATGACTTTCAATATATTTATCTGAATATTTTAAATGTTAATGGAACATTCAAATGATTTGGCAAGTTATTTTGATGGGATTTTTCATGATTGAAACAGTTTGTTATTTTTCTTTCGATGATTATTTCAATTTGCTTCGTTTCATAACTATTTGAAAAGTTAAAACAATGTATGGCTTTGCCAAATTAATAGTTTGATGTAACTTTTACTACACATGACTGCAATTACGAAAAACGAAAAATAACCACTAAGATTAAAAATATGCCTTGGCGCACCTGTAATGAAACTACTTACTACTTGAAAAATAATCCCTCAAATAGTATAACTGATTAAAACCCATTACAACTTAAATCATTCCTTCAAATAAACAAACCAACTAATTAAATGCCAATACAAGTTCCATAAAAATATGAAGTAGTCATCCAAACACTTTAAACCACTTTAAAAGCGCTCTTAAAATATAAAATAATCCTACAAATAAACGGAACAAAGAGTAAAAGTTGCATCAAAATCTAGTATTGAAATATGAGCAGTAAATATGACGAATGATATTTTTCTGTTTTCGCCGAAGTTGAACTTAAACAAGTCGCCAAAAGTTAATGTAACTCTCGCCAATGATGGCAATCTTTGAATTTGCCGCTATGTTTAGTCAATAATAAAAAAAAAACCCCTAAATCAGAAAACACAATATCAGATTACTATAAAAATTTCTTAAAACTGCAAGTATTATAAATGTTTTTTTTTTAATCTTTTTCAGATGAAATTCTGTGGTATTCCACTTTTCTCTACTTTGTTCAAAAAACGGAGAGGGACATACAAACTCTCCAAACTTACTACCGAGGCTACTCCCGATGTTGTTCTACTGAAATACAACAAACTTCAGGGCAACATCGAGCTCTCTCAACACCTCCCATGGTCAACCCCAGGCCCATGGTCCCCGAGACCAACCGGCCTCTTCCAAGCTCACATACCAACCACCACCACCCCGTGATCCACACGGCGCGACAGCACTCTTCATAGTCGTCTGTTCATGTTCATACATCAATGAAGAAATTGAAAAACTGAAAGGACGAGATGAAATGAATGGTGCTAAAATAATATTCATATTCGTATATTGAAAAGTTAATAAAGAAATTACAAGATTGAAAGAACAAGATGATCGCCTGAAGTAACATCAATAAAGGACGAGATGAACTCAATAGTGCTGCATTGATGGTCATATTCGTCTGATGAAACATCAAAAATTACAAGATTGAAAGAACAAGATGATCGCCTGAAGTAACATCAATAAAGGACGAGATGAACTCAATAGTGCTGCATTGATGGTCATATTCGTCTGATGAAACATCAAAAATTACAAGATTGAAAGAACAAGATGATCGCCTGAAGTAACATCAATAAAGGACGAGATGAACTCAATAGTGCTGCATTGATGGTCATATTCGTCTGATGAAACATCAAAAATTACAAGATTGAAAGAACAAGATGATCGCCTGAAGTAACATCAATAAAGGACGAGATGAACTCAATAGTGCTGCATTGATGGTCATATTCGTCTGATGAAACATCAAAAATTACAAGATTGAAAGAACAAGATGATCGCCTGAAGTAACATCAATAAAGGACGAGATGAACTCAATAGTGCTGCATTGATGGTCATATTCGTCTGATGAAACATCAAAAATTACAAGATTGAAAGAACAAGATGATCGCCTGAAGTAACATCAATAAAGGACGAGATGAACTCAATAGTGCTTCATTGATGGTCATATTCGTCTGATGAAACATCAAGAAATAAATTAAATTTGAAAAAATTCGAAAAGTTCGGAAAATAGTTGGTCTCTTCAAAAATGTTTGAATAAGGAGTTTCAAAAATATTAATCAAGAACTCTACTCTATTTATACAAGAGCTGAGCTGAATCGTTTAATGACTTAGTAAAATCTAAAAATCAGTGTGTTGATTCAAAAACAAATTGTAATAGCCAGCCTATTTCCTTGGACACCAAAATATGTGAGAACTTTTGCAACTGTCTTAATATGTTAGTTCCAAAAAGACTCTGGTTTCAATCAAAGATTTATATCACATTTTGTAAAAGAATTGTTTTATGTTTCGGAAAAATTTAAATATCCTGTTTGATTGAATAAAAATTTAACCACCTATCTTAGTGCTTTATTGTACTATTTCATGTCTTCTTACTCTTAAATGATGGGAATAAGTTATCGTTATTTGGAAATTTCACATTTAGATGACATTGGCTATTTATTCATCAAAATAGGTATTTTTCCTGAAAAAACCTAATTTTGATTTTTTAAAAAATGTTGACGTAAAATCTGCTTGAATAAAAACATGGAAAAAAATAAAACACAAACCGTTGACGATTTATAAGAACGCCGCCGAAAATTAGTCTCTCTACCCATACATACCCAACCATCACCGCCCTGTGATCCACACGGCGCGGCAGCACGGTTCATAGTCGTCTGTTTATGCATCAACAAAAAAATTGAAAGACAAAGGACGAGCTGAACTGAATGTGAACTTCTATTCGAATGCTGCTGCAGTAATAGCATAGTTCTTAGTCGTCTGAAGAAGAGTTTTCATCAGTACAGAAATTGAAAGACTGAAAGGACGAGATGAACTGAATGTGAACTTCTATTCGAATGCTGCTGCAGTAATAGCATAGTTCATAGTAGTCTGAAGAAGAGTTTCCACCAGTAAAGAAATTATAAAACTGAAAGGACGAGATGAACTGAATGTGAAGTTCTATTCGAATGCTGCTGCAGTAATAACATAGTCGTCTGAAGAAGAGTTTCCATCAGTAAAGAAATTGAAAGACTGAAGGGACGAGATGAACTGAATGTGAACTTCTATTCGAATGCTGCTGCAGTAATAGCATAGTTCATAGTCGTCTGAAGAAGAGTTTCCACCAGTAAAGAAATTATAAAACTGAACGGACGAGATGAACTGAATGTGAAGTTCTATTCGAATGATGCTGCAGTAATAGCATAGTTCATAGTCGTCTGAAGAAGAGTTTCCACCAGTAAAGAAATTATAAACCTGAACGGACGAGATGAACTGAATGTGAATTTCTATTCGAATGCTGCTGCAGTAATAACATAGTCGTCTGAAGAAAAGTTTCTATCAGTAAAGAAATTGAAAGACTGAAGGGACGAGATGAACTGAATGTGAACTTCTATTCCAATGCTGCTGCAGTAATGGCATAGTTCATAGTCGTCTGAAGAAGAGTTTCCATCAGTAAAGAAATTATGAAACTGAAAGGACGAGATGAACTGAAAGTGAACTTTTATTCGGAATAAATCGAAAAGCTGCGAGAACAATTGAATCGGCGGTTTGAAGAAGGAACAAATCCAAAAAGTAGTTTTTCGAGAAATCGAAAAAAACCTTCTAAAATACTGAATTATTTTTTTATTTTTTTTCTGATTCATTTGTAGCATTATCTACCTTTAAAGTAATTAGATGTAATTTACATTTTGAGTTTATCTATTGTATGTAAGGATTTACGGGCTATCAAAATCATTGGATTTGTTCCCTTCTTCAAACTAATGCGATGATATAGGGATTTTCAAGTGAAACAGCTTACAGGTATGATGTTTGTTTGAAAAAGTCCTTGTTTAATGAAAGATTATTTATTGTAACAATATTTAAAAAAAATGATTAGGACAACAAAATAATCAAAAAATATGTTTATTAAAAATAGATGACATATTTGCGAACTTTCACTAAGAAATTTCAAAACTGAATTTTTTATCAAAACAAAATAGGTAGGTTATGATAGAATTTGTTATCCAACCAAATGATAAAGATTCACGGCAACAGTGCTGCTCCCTGACCTTAGGTTTGCGTAATTAGTTTGAAGAAGGGAACAAAGACCTGACTTATTCCTTTCTTCCACCAACTCACAGATTTAAATGCTGCATCAATCAATGTTGGAGGTTGATTTTTGTTCTTTTCTTCTCACTAACATGTGTATCCACAGTAGGAGATATACAATCACGAAAAAACCCAATTTTGAAATTTTGGTCTTCGTTCCCTTCTTCAAACTGCCGATTCAATTGTGACTCTTTAGAAGTGTTTGAAAAAGGAGTTTTCGGCAACACAAAAAAAAAAATCAAAAAGTCGATTCTATTTAGGGAAGGAATTGTGCAGAACGATTTTATGATTAAATAAACTCCAAACATTTTTGTTTTGATTCAATAAAAATTGTAATAGTCTCCTTGCCACGAAACTGAGATTGGTGATAAATTTTCCCTGTACCGACTCTGAGAATTTGCGTCTTTAAAAATACATGAAAAATGACTGTCATTTCGATCAAAAATTTCACTCATATTTTATAAAAGCATTGTTTCATGTTTCGGAAAGAAATAGTAATCTTTGATTGAATAAAAATTTTAATAGCCCATTTTATTGTTTCATTATTTTCCTCTTTCGGCTGAAAGAAAACAATTTCACTAGTACGAGAATAGTCCGAGCAACGCATGTGTGAATTGTACATACTTTTATTTTTAAAGCAAAATTTCTAATGATTTTCTTAGTGCAGTTGAATTTTTATAAATGGTCTCCTTCTTCTGGAAAGTCCTTTTATGTATATATTGCTTCTTTGGGGGAGGGGGAGGCTCTGTATTATTTGAGAGGTGCCTTTTTTTTTGAGAGGAATAAGATTGGGGGGGGGGGGAGCTTCTTTGCTAAAAGTGTCAGAACATCAAGATGCGCAATAGAGATCAGCCACCGGTCATTTCGATAAATATTAGAGCAGTTCATTTAGCGGTGCCCGCAAAAGCAGGGCCTAAGAACGACAAAAATACCCCCTCCTCCCCCCTTAAAAAAACACATGGCTGAACTGCACCCCCTCCCCCCCACACACACTATTCCAGGGTGCCCACAAATAACTGACGGTTCAAAAAAAATTACTGTAATACAAATTTTTCTATGACGATTAAATAAATGTTAAATGAAAGTAACATCATTGTTAATCAATGTTTAAGTAATGGTTTCTACTCTCGCGCCTTTAACTGTAACCACGGCTGGCAATCTTTTTGGAAAGGCTTCTGCAGCAGCACGCATCTACAGAGGCACTCTTTCACAGGCACATTTTATTAATTTTTTCATTCGTACACTTCGCTTTTTCCACCACTATGCCTTACTTCTACATTACCTGTTTCTTTAAACAATTTTAAAGTTCTTTCAATTAATCTCTTTGACACATTTAAATACCTCAATTTTTTTTCAAATCACAATTCCGCTTACCTTTTAAATGCAATTCGAGAATTAAACGGCATTTAGCATCCATCTTGATAATGCAAAGAATGAAACGGATTTTAATTCAAAGAATCGTCTGCACCATTGCTCATAGAATTAAACTAAATCTATTAAGTGAAGGGTCAGGGAGAAAAACCAAGGTAGTCACATTTGATTCATTTTGAGAAAAACGAAATTTAAACTTTACGAACTTATAAACTTCCCCAGTATACTTGTTCTAAAATGACAATAATACATGGACTAGTGTTTTTTCACGAATATTGCATATACTAAACGAAATTACACTTTTTTTTTCTAACAGGTGGTAGCATCAGTTTAAATTCAACAAAAAGTGAACTACCGTGGTTTTTCCCCCTGACCCTTCAAGTGTTGCGAACAGTAAAAAACATCTTGAATGTAAATTATGCACAAATAAATTTTGCCGTCAGTTATTTCTGTTCACGCTATAAAAATTTCAGAAACGCAGTCTGCGCCTTGAACACTAGAGGGATAGTCTGAGGGCACCGAGAACCCATGTCATATTGTAAAACAAAAAATAAAGGCCACATACTTGAAAATAGATTAATAAATTCACAAAGAATGCAATTGTGTAAATACACCAATGCAACTAATGTAATCTTATTAGAGTCACCTTTTCCTTCGTACTAAAATATCGAGTTCTAATCAGAATAAGCTCCATGTGCTGTAATTTCTTTAAAAAACAAAAGAGCTGGAAAAACCTTATGAACTTGATAAGGTGTTTTGAAGATATATATGAGGCTATACTTTTATGTTATCTGCATATTTTCATAAATCTGTCGAGTACCCTAAGAACAGTGGCGTAGCTAGGGGTTGGCAATAGTGGCTCTTGCCACGGGCGCAGCAGTTTGGAGGCGGCATTTTGACCGATTAAAGAAAAAAAAATCCGAAACGGATTTCAAAAATGATTGTTTTTTCGAATTTATGGAAGATGATGGGGGAAAAGGTAGGGACGCCTCGAACTAAAAGTGTTAGAAAGGGGAAAAATTTCAAATTGTTGAATGAAATTTGAATTTTACCTTATAATAGGAACAAGCAGACATATCAAGCTTACATAAAATTCGAGGAAGCACTGAGCATCCTGAAAGAAGCTTAAAGAAAGAAAAAAGAATATCAAAGTTGCAATATTATCCACAAATTTTCGGAATCTAAATAAAAATTTTTGGGAGGTCACAATAACCTCCCGTGACCAAGTATCAAGGCGACTCCTGGGGGGGGGGCACAATTTCTAAAGTTTGCCACTAGCGCTGGACCCTATAGCTACGCTACTGCCTAAGAATGCATACTTTGACTGCCCGCCAACCCGCTTGGTAGTGGAATGTGGGGCAAAATGAAATAGTTAAGATAACGCACATGCTTCAGAATGAAATAATTTGAAATGTGTCTTGAAAAACCAGGGCACATAAAGAATTCATAATGTAATTTGTTATACTACTCGGTAAAATGTTATTTTTCGTTTTCGGCAGTTAATTTTCACCTTCAAAAAAGGTGGACATTTTCGACCTCAAAAAACTATGGGGCAAAGTGAGCAATGTTTTTGTAATGGAACATCTTATATTTGATGAGTTACACATTTACAGTAATTTTCATCAAATGAATGCGTAAACAAACGAATACATGAATTATTAAGGACGAAATAAATGAATAAATAATTAAACAACTGAATGAATTAGTTAATTAATGAAAAAAATTAATGAGTGAACCAAATAGAGAATGAATAACAAAATCTGTACCTCAGAACCAGACTAACGTAAGTCCATTTTCGTCATTTTTCGGTAGAGGGGAAAAACGATTGTCGAATACATCGTTTTTCCCCTCTACTGAAAAATGACGAAATTGGACTTACGTTAGTCTGGTTCTGAAGTACAGAAATATGATAATGAAAAAAACACATCAGTGAATGAATAAGTAAAATAATGTGAGTAAATTAATAAATGAAGAAATACGTACGTGATTAAGTACATGAATAAGTAAGGAAACGAAATGAATTATTTCTCTTTGCCCCGCATGCACTTGACAAATGGCATTGTACATTTAAAATCAAAACATGAATAATATAAACTCTATAAGGACTGCCCTGGACATCAGTAATCTCGATATTAAGGGCCTTTTGATATCTAGTAGTCATTTTAAAATCTCGGATAGGTATTTCAAAAAATATTGAATTTTGGAGCAAAATATCTTGAATACAAGTCAAATTGGCAAGTTTTTGTGTAATAGAAAGTGTATTAGCAATCGGAAGAAAGGGAAATAAAACTACTTCACCCATAATACTCACCTGAGATTGCACCATCTGATTTCCCTCTATTGAAATCTACAGATTAAAAAACCTTGAAAATTTGGCTTGTATCCAAGATGCTATTTCAAGATATTTTGCTCCAAAATTCTTTTTTTTTTTGATCCACTAGGGGGTTGAAATTTTCTACTAGATGGCAAAAGACCCTTGATAACGAAGATAATTACCTCGTGGATGCCCAAGTTTTTTTTAACATTTTTTAAAAATTTTTATCTGCTTAAAACTCTTACTTGGAATGGTTTACATACACTTTAGGCTTAAAATAGTTCGCCGTTGCCATATTTATTAAGTTATTTAACGTTCTGTTTATGGGATATTTTGCAGATATGCGAGCAAAATACGACCTTACTTGACTTTACTTTTGCAAAGTAACACTACAGAAGGCATCTGTGATCAATTTTAAGCAAATCATCTAAAAATAGTTTAATTTTATGAAAAATAAGTTCGCATAAAAAGCTTACTTTCTGCGGCTACCCATGCTGGCTCGTTGCTTGACTCACTTGTCAGAAAATAGCTGTCAATAAATAAACTCTGATGTCCAACTTTTGTGACTCTATCTGGTTTTCTCAAGAAGAAGGAGTATTTAAGTTGTGAAAAACAGCTTTAGAGTAAAATAATGTAGGGTAAGTGCTCCAGTAGTCGGCCATTTAAGAGATCTTTTGTGGATCTTGGCTAACCCAGAACTTTCAGCTATCAATACAGCAACAAAAACAAGGTAAAACTTTAGAATGAACCTTTCTGATAGTGAATCACCTACTTGTTTCAGAAATTTAAAGAAAAATTATGTTAAAATCCAAGCTGTTGTCAACACTAGTAAATGCTCCAGTAGTCGGCCACAGAAATCCAGTGCTCGGCCACGTTGAATCCAGTAGTCGGCCACTTCATTTTCTTATTTCATTTTTCTTATCTGATATGGGGGGTTGAATTTAAAAAAACAAAACAAAGGGAAACTTACAACGAACCAGACCCGTCATTTGGGGGGCCGGGAGGGGGGGGGGTCAATTGCTCCCCCCCCCGGTTTTGAGAAATCAGTTAATCAATATATAAATGGGCGTGGTTGCTTTTTTCCGATGAAATTGCATTGTGTTTGCACCCTTTGCCCCCGCCCCCTTTTAAAAACGTGAAATGACGGGCCTGCAGCGATGCATTGCTTAGTCTGGTCATAGTTTTCGTGGTACCTCTGGTACTCAACTGTGTAGATGATCATGTTAGTGTACTTCTTGATACACTATATGTGCTTTACTTATTTCTCTAACTATCAATCTACCATTATTAATCTTAGACAGTACAATTAGCACATAATTCTCAGGATATTAATGTTTTTATACTTTAGCTGCCTAAAAACAGTTTTATTTTAAAAACTCGCACTAAAAAAGTATTTTATTCTGAATAACGTCTAAAAATATGTCTATATCAAAAAGAAAGTTAAAAAAAAAAAAAGCTTCTGAAGAAAAGAATTTCAGCAGCACTTACTAAAGATGCAAGAAGGGACAAAATAAACGAAGTTTTTCAAATGTACAAAATTTTCTTGCTTAGGAAGTAAAAAAACAGGAATAGTTTTGTAGTGAACAGCAGTTTTTAGTGATAATGACCAAAGAATCAAGAAATGAAAAACTGCTTTACTGTTTATGTAAACATAAAGACGTAATAATAGAGTCGACACAATTTATGACCAATAATCACGTCGGCACTTAACTGGTTCACATTCATTAGAACGGAATTTCAACATACGGAAAACTGTAGTTTCAGAAATGATTGCTTCCAAAACTGTGCAAGTAAAAATACGATCAAAAATGCACTGAAAGGAATCTCTATCAAGGCTTCATCTAGCACAGAATGTTCCACTGAAGCAAGGTTATTTGTTTTAAACTAATTGAAGTAAGATGAAATAAGGAAGTAAATGGAACTCGGGATGTCATGAAAGTAATCTTACAGCTTTCGACAAGAATATTAGTAAACGAGGAATAACCTTGAAAACAAACCAAAATTTAGTTTGCAACAATGTAACCATGTAGTTTTGAAATTAACTCAGCACAATTCTAATCCTCTAGCGAAGAAAACTCAAGAAGTCAAACATTTGGGGAGAATCATTAGTGAAAATATACCAACATTTGAAACAATTTTCCTAAATAGAGCACAGGGGTCTTGAACCTTTGGTAAAGCAAAAAGTTAAGCATAATAGCAAAAGAAAGAATAACTACATGCTTGGCACTCATTAAATAACTTGAGCCTATGTGACTATTGAAGTTTTGCATCTTATCTCCTATAATTGGGGAATGTTTATTAACTGCCGAATAAGTATCAATAGAAGTCAAATCACTCGTTTCGCCAATTTCATGAGTTTAAGATAAAATTTGATAAGAAAAACTATTAAAACACCATTTGATAATAACTAGATGAGTATTAAAACTTATAATCTTTACTCAACGAATGCGTATTTAAAAATCTCTTTTTTAGAATTTTCAATTAAATTTACAACACTAGGAGCAATAAAATGTCGAAATGGTGGTCAAAAGAAGTTAAGACATTCAATTTAATTACTATTTTTCAAGAAAAATAAACTTTGGAAAAGGTATTTTTACTCAAAACAGTTAAATTGTCGCTGTATTTTAATAAGTTAATTTAGTTTTAATTTGATGAACCCATATTAAGAATGAAAAGCTACATTAAGTATGTGGCCGACTACTGGATAAATCATCCAAACTGCTTAGAACCAGTGGTCGGCCTACCATGGCCGACTATTGGAAATGCAGAAGAATTCTGTACCCAGTAGTCGGCCACCCCTTTAAAAAACAATCGAGTCTAACCAGGAATTCGCTCTTTCATTGAAACATTATGTTAGACATTCCATTAAGATAAAAATCACTCAAATTTACAGTAGAATTAAATTAATAAGTGTAATTGGCCATTTTAAGAAGACGTGTCCTCTTAGCTGAAAAATAAGCAGAATCGCAATCTTGGATGACGGGCACACCATTCAAAATGAAATGACTCATTACTAATTCAAAAAAAGTACCCAAAACTTAACTGCCACTGGTTGATGATTGAGGATAGGTACATGAATGTGTGAATGCGCCATATCTGATTTTGAATTAAAAATGTACTATTTATGAGGAGTTTTATGTCATTGTGGCCGACTACTGGAGACTGGCCGACTACTGGAGCATTTACCCTACCTATTACAGGTTTTTGTATCCAGTAACTAACAAGCGTCCCGTTTTTAGGCTAATGGGCATAAATGGGTTAAAATAAAAACTTTGGAAAATTAATTTGTTAGAAAAAAACGACATTACATTCCGGTCCCTTCAATAGAAAAATCAGCGTACCAGCGAAAAAAAATCTGGTATGGATCCCACACTACTTCCTTTCACGTGTAAATTTCTTAGTAGATGACTCAAGTGTTAAAATAGTGCTTGGAGTGAGCAAGATAACAATTCAAACATTTACACCACTAGTTTGCCACGAAACAATGCAAAAAAATGTTTTACAATGATTAATTTCCTAAATAATATCGCCGATTTTCACGTCATTCAGAGGATTTTTCGCAAAATATCGCCAGTAGCGCCATTTGAACCCAAATTCAAAAAATAATTTTTTAAACCAAATTTGTCCCCAGCTTGGCGCTAAACATTTGGCGACCAAAATTTTGGCGGTATATCGCCAAGTAGTCATGCCAATTCATATCACTTAAGTCTGAATTGAAATTAACACTGATTTATCCCAAAAAGGGGTAAAACACCCCCTTGGGAACATTTGAATGTAACCACAAAAGAAGATGCACAACTAGACCCCCCTCAGAGCCTACATACCAAACTAGAAGCATATAGTTTTTGAGTTATGTGACATACAAACATACGAACATACATACGTACGTATAGACGTCACGAGAAAACTCGTCGTAATTAACTCGGGGTGGTTGAAAAGGATTTTTTGGCTATTTATATGCTGAAAGGTACATATGCACGAGCTGACAGGTCGAAAAAACTACTCAACATTCATTCGGGGGTGAGCAAAATCAAAATTTAGACCCTAAATTTGAGTGATTTTTTTTTTCACGATCACAGTACTTCCTTTACTACGTAAAAAGAAGTAAGAATATTACTGCAGTAAAATCAAGCATCAAACATAATTTCACAAAGAAAAAAAGTCCGACATTATTATTAGAATCATTATTTATTATAATATTGAAAAACCTAGTTTTTTAAGTAAGAAAATTGAATATTGGATTTTTATTTATTTTAGATTAACTTCTTATAGTTGGTTCAAGTAGTAGGGTTTAATTATATGTCTGCTAAATTTTCGTCAAAGTTTTTGTTAATGATATGCACTAAACATGGATAAATTCATCAAATGATGTATGTACAAAACGTTATTCAACAGCAGAAACGACTATTATATTTTTCACGTCCAGACAGGCTCGTCTTTTGGGGGCTCAGTAAGGGTGGTCACAGCCCCCCCCCCCCCGTTTTTTCTTCTTTTTTTTTTTGGAAATTAATGTATTTTCATATAAATGGGCGTGGCTTTTGCTGTTTTTCGTATAATTTACATTGAATTTATATACCTTTGCCTCCCTGGCAAAATATGAAATGACGGGCCTGGATCAGGAAAATGGATCTTAATAATAGGGGGATACGAACTTTCTCAATATTTTTTTTTTGTTAAACCTTTTCCCACTAACATTCATGGAAAAAAACAATGCAATGGTAACAAGAGCTTCTGTCAAGAACTAAACGAGCTTACTTTCCCGTACATCGACATCGGCATTCTAGCATTTGATCATTATTCTCTTGATTATCTAAGACTGAAAATTATGTCAAACATACCTTTTTAGCACTAAAAGCTGATTTCTAAAAGCAAAATATACCCCTCTCATCAGAAGGAATAGACACGTAAAAAGTAAATAAACGAATAAATAAAGTTTTGTCGCACCTTTTAAAGAATATAACTGTTACAGTTCTTCCGTAGAAAAACTCTCAATCGGTTTCAAAAAAAATAATAAGTTAATAAATAAATAAAAATACAAAGAGCATCAAAACACATTTTATCAAAGAAAGAAAAAATAAAATAAAAACTCTTCCGTTAATAAGATGTCTCTAATTTCACTTTTAATCCGTTTCCAGTTGTTAAATAAAGAATAAAATGCCCTCGTGAATGAAAAATTTTTGTTATACAAAAAAAAAAAAAAAAAAAATTGTCTGTCAAAAAAAAAAAAGAAAAAAAAATAACAATAATAAATAAAATAAAACAAATTAATAAATAAACAAAAAATCGTCTGCACTATACAGTCAGTCATTTTTTTTTCTGAGCCTGCATTTCCGCCATGTTTGCGGAGTCGGAGTCCGAATCAGAGTCCTTACAGAAGATTATTCAGAAAAGTACTTTACAAACATTATTTATCAAAACCATTTTCTTACAAAGTTAGTTTGAAGGAAATCCGACTTTAAGTTCAGGATAAACATTCAACTTAAATTCCCCGTAGGCGCTAATGTTAAATTTTTTTCTGAACGGTTCAATATTGAACGAAAAATGGTACAAATCAAAAAGCGAAATATGGGAATGAGACTCTCCGAGATCTTTCAAACAAAAAAAAAGTTTATTCCATTCAGACGGTTCACTCAAAAGTTATTAGGTGGGAAGAGCTTGAACGGTTCAATGTTGAACGAAAAAAATGTTCAAATTGAAAATTTAAATACGGTAATGAAGTATCCTTGCTGAGATCCTTCGAACAAAAAAAAAAAAAAAAGTTTATTTAAATCGGACTGTTCACTCAAAAGTTATTAGGGGTGACAGCTTGCTTGAGCTGTTCAATGTTGAACGAAAAATTGTTCAAATCGGAAATGTAAATACAGGAATGAAGTATTCTTGATAAGATCTTTCGAACAAAATAAAGTTTGTTCAAATCGGACTGTTCACTCAAAAGTTAGCATGGCGGGACAGGTTGTTTGAACTGTTCAAAGTTGAACCAAAAATTGTTCAAAGTGAAAAATCAAGTATGGGAATGAGCTGTACTTGCCGAGATCTTTCCAACAAAAACAAAGTTTGTTCAAATCTGAATGTTCATTCAAAAGTTATTAGGGGGGGGGGGACAGACAGACCGACCGACACACACAAATTCCAAATCTCAATTCCCTACTTTCAAATTTTTAATTTTTCGATATTCATTTTACCTTTTTATTTCTTTTTGGCTTTTTTTTTTTTTTTGCACTTGGCGATATTTTTCAGATGCATTAAGCCACTTTTAGTACTTTTTTCGTCTTTCTTTTATTTTTAACGGGAAAGTAGGCTAAAAATGTAGTTTTAATTCAGATGCATTTTCTTATGCTCATCATGTATTTTTTTTATTCATATATATTTGTGAGAAACGTTTAATATTTAAGTTAAGATTTGAAAAATTCAACCTTAAGACCTCGTCTCTCACCGCCCCCCACCCTCCCCGTATAAACCTATCCCGTACATACAGTTCTTAAATCTGGCAACCCTGCTCCTATATACAAAGCTGTTATCACTCGATAGTTGTTACATGTAGTTATTTTAAGTTCAGCACTGTAAAAGATCAATGTTTTTACTGCATAATACAACTAATTCTACAGTAAATGACTGTTAAAATTGCTAATTTTGCAGTAATAAACTATAAATTACTAATTTTACAGTTATAATCTGTAAATCACTAATTTTACAGTAATAAACTGCAAATAACTAATTTTACACTTATAATCTGTAAATTGCTAATTTTACAGTTTATTACTGTTCATTTTGCAGTTTTAAACTGGAACCTCTGCTGCCAGTATTATACTGAAAACAACAGTGAGGGAAAGGAGCACGGAATGAGTTATAAGATTAACTACTGCCAGACAACCATGATTTTTTTTTCTTTTCAATTCTATGAAAAAACACATTAGATTGCACGGCACCATTCGATTTCCTTCCTCAAAAAATAAAAAAATGAATTGGTGCTTGACGGGGCTGCCGAGAGGCCATGTCAGCCACGTCAGATACATTTCACTCCAGGGTCCTTAGTACCAATTGTCTCTCGCAGCAAAACCGGTTGGACGGGGCCCCAAAGAGTGCTCTGTTCTTTTCATCCAGAAAAGGAGCCGAGCAAACCCTTGGTCCAGTACCCCCAACGTATTGATTCACTGGACAGACTTTGCGGCTACTAGCATTTTTAACGTCCCCTAGCCTTCATTAGTGAAGACGATGGATCTTTGATTGGCTCTAAGTCAAATACTAGTGGCCCGGTTAGGAATCGGAGCAGTGTCAGTTTTATTCGTTTTCCGGGGGGGGGGGGGGGTACGGCGACCTAACTGACGAGGAGCTCCCCTTGGTCTTGGTCTGCCCTGGTGCTAGTGGATATCGATAATATTGAAAATACAAATGCCTAATTTTAATTTTAAGTGACATGAAAGCAATTTTGTCCAATTCCTCTAGAAATGAAAAACGAATGTCAAGTTCATTTTTACTCCCCCCCCCCCTGCCGCCTGTTTTAAAAAAGGACTTTATTTCAAGAACCTCTTCTGTATGCATTAACATACCGCCGAGAATTTTTCTTGATTCTTGGGTTAATTTTAGTTGAAGTCTTCTCTTAGTGCGGCTTAACCCCTTCCAGGCTTATTTTATTTCGGGATTACGGATCAAAAAAAGTAAATTTTTTTATGCTTATTTTCATACATACATATCTTTTTAAACATAATAGCATCATTCGCATGCTAAAACACTGTATAGTGCTGCATCTAGTAGCAACAATAGTAAATAAAAGCATCCGAAACCATAAAAGGGACAGGGGTCATTCCACGTCAAATCGCCTAAGGCTATGTGCCGTCATGTCTCGGATTTTGTTCAATATTTTTTTACGGATAGATACCTATGAGATAAACTCAAATTATTTTTTTTAGATTTTTTGAATAAAAATTTAGGGTTGTAGAATTTTTTGAAATTTTGATTTTTTCAGAATTTTTGCTTTTTTATTTTTGGTATGCATTTTGAAAAAGCTCTATAACTTCCTCATTTTTCATTCAATTAAGCCAGTTTACGTATCATTTTAAAGCTAATTATTTTCTCCTTCAATATTAGTGACAAAAATGAGATTGTGAAAAATAGAATTTTGCCAATGGTCGTCTGAAGTCAGATTTTGTGTTTTTTCAATTGGTATGTTCAATAGGTCATATCTCCGGAGTACCAACTCAGAACTGCCCAATTTTTTTTTTCAGTGTTGACAACATCATATACTTTTTATGTATAAAAAATTAGGAGGGTGTTTTTCGTTGTTTTGGAATAAAAAATTCAAGCGTGTTTTTTCAGTTGGTATGATCAATAGGTCATATCTCCGGATTACCAACTAAGAACTGCACGCCACTTTTTTTCTGTTATGACAACATCATACCCTTTTTATGTATAAAAAATTGGGAGGGTGCTTTTTGTAGTTTTGGAATAAAAAAATCAAACGTGTTTTTTCAGTTGGTATGATCAATAGGTCATATCTCCGGATTACCAGTTAACAACTGCGCCAATTTTTTTTCTATAATGAAAACATCATAATGTTTTTTATGATCAAGATATTAGAAGGTTGTTTTTTGTTGTTCTGAAATTTAAAAAACCTATGCTATCACAAGGAAGACCACGACATGGTAGCTGAATGGCATTTCTTTGCCACGAGTCATGGCAAGAATGCATGCGATGGAGTAAGGGGCACAATAAAACGGCTTGCAATAAGAGCAAGTCTTCAAAGAACTCTCGAAGAACATATTTTAAATGCACATGATCTATTTCAATTTGCCTCTCAAAACATAAAGGGGATACAGATGTTTTTCGTTACAGCAGTGGAAGTGGTTGCAAATGAAGATTT
>JAXGGA010016388.1:0-26782 GCA_038373865.1 Uloborus plumipes | reverse complement strand
TGACACAACTTGCTAACCTCACCTGGATCCAACCTTGACAATGTTTCCCTTTTTTTCGGGTAATAGGAAAGGGTAATTGTCGGATTGTCGCGAATTTCGAGTTGGGGAATAAGTTGCAAAATGACTACGAATATACTCCAACTCAATTCATCGCCAACACCCCGAAAAGTGGAAAGCATTGTTAGTATCGAAGGTCAACTTACCAGAGGAGCACTGTAAAGTTTAGTTTGTATTTCGCTCTTTAGGGATTAATTTTAATGTTTGCTCGCAAAAATATGTTCCAAATGAAGTTTTGTATAATAATGTTAAATTTTGTGTTCAAAATTATCTAATTTACATTACAAGTAACTTGAACTATCCTAACCAGCTTCACTGTCATATTCGTATTGTAATATTTGTACTATAGTCCGTGGAGTTAGTGCAAAAATATTTCACTTCCGGATACCAGTCTGAAATTTTATGTGGGGCTTAAATTCGCATAGGAGGACAAAAAAACGCCGGGAGACACTTGATCGGAGGTCAAGGTCATTCCGTGATGACGTCATCAAAATGGCCGCTTTTACAGGTAAATATGTTCGTTTAACTGCTTAAAACTCCATCATAGATTGAAATACTGCAAAACTCAAACATATCATCTGAAAGCTCTTTGAAAGAGCTATTTATAATTTAATTTTTCTTTCTGAGGTGAAGGTCTAACCTGTAATGACGTCATCAAAATGGCCGCTTTTACAGGTAAATACGTTTGTTTAACTCCCCCTAAAACTCCATCATAGATTTAAATATTGCAAAACTCAAATATATCATCTGAAAGCTCTTTAAAAGAGCTATTTATAAAGACATAATTTTTCTTTCTGAGGTCAAGGGTTCACCTGTGATGACGTCATCAAAATGGCCGCTTTTGCAGGTAAATACGTTCGTTTAACTGCTTAAAACACCATCATATATTCAAATATTGCAAAGCTCAAATTTATCACCTGAAAGCTCTTTAAAAGAGCTATTTAGAAAAAAAATAATTTTTCTTTCTGAGGTCAAGGGCCCACCTGTAATGACGTCATCAAAATGGCCGCTTTTACAGGTAAATACGTTTTTTTAACTCCCCCTAAAACTCCATCATATATTTAAATATTTCAAAACTCAACTATATCATCTGAAAGCGCTTTAAAAGATCTATTTATAAAGATATAATTTTTCTTTCTGAGGTCAAGGGGTCACCTGTGATGACGTCATCAAAATGGCCGCTTTTGCAGGTAAATACGTTCGTTTAACTGCTTAAAACTCCATCATAGATTCAAATATTGCAAAACTCAAATACATCATCTGAAAGCTCTTTAAACGAGCTATTTAGAAAGATTTATTTTTCCTTTCTAAAGTCAAGGGCCCACCTGTGATGACGTCATCAAAATGGCCGCTTTTACATTTAAATACGTTTGTTTAACTCCCCCTAAAACTCCATCATAGATTCCAATATTGCAAAACTCAAATTTATCATCTGAAAGCTCTTTAAAAGAGCTATTTAGAAAGATTTAATTTTTCTTTCTAAGGTCAAGGAAATACCTGTGATGACGTCATCAAAATGGCCGCTTTTATAGGTAAATACGTTTGTTTAACTCCCCCTAAAACTCCATCATAGATTCAAATATTGCAAAACTCAAATATATCATCTAAAAGCTCTTTAAAAGAGCTATTTAGAAAGATTTAATTTTTCTTTCTAAGGTCAAGGGCCCTGCTGTGATGACGTCATCAAAATGGTCGCTTTTACAGGTAAATACGTTTGTTTAACTACCCCTAAAACTCCATCATAGATTCAAATATTGCAAAACTCAAATATATCATCTGAAAAGAGCTATTTAGAAAGATTTAATTTTTCTTTCTGAGGTCAAGGTCCCACCTGTAATGACGTCATCAAAATGGTCTCAAATGACGTCATCACAGGTGGGCCCTTGACCTTAGAAAGAAAAATTAAATCTTTCTAGATAGTTCTTTTAAAGAGCTTTTAGATGATATATTTAAGTTTTGCAATATTTCATTTGAATCTATGATGGAGTTTCAGGGGGAGTTAAACAAACGTATTTACCTGTAAAAGCGGCCATTTTGATGACGTGATTACAGGTGGGACTTTGAGCTCAGAAAGAAAAATTAAATCTTTCTAAATAGCTCTTTCAAAGAGCTTTCAGATGATACTTTTGAATTTTGCAATATTTCAATCTATGATGGAGTTTTAAGCAGTTAAACGAACGTATTTGCCTGTAAAAGCGGCCATCTTGATGACGTCATCACGGGAGTTCATGACCCGTGATCAAGTGTCTCCCAGCGGTTTTTTGTTCTTATATAATTACTAGCGGTACCCGCACGGCTTTGCCCGTGGTATAAAATTAAAAGTTCATTTGTAAAATAATTGATATATCAGAAAAAAATACTCTATTTTAGTTTTATTCAACTATAATTCCTTCAAAGTGATATAAAGATCTGATATGGACCCCACACTACTTAATTTTACGTGTAAATTTCTTAGTAGATGCCTTAAGTGCTAAAATAGTGCTTGGAGGGAGCAAGATAACAATTCAAACATTTGTAGCCCTAGTTTGCAACGAAACAATGCAAAAAAATATTTTACAATGATTAATCTCCTAAAGATCGTCGTTTTTAACATCATTCAGTGGATTTTTCGCAAAATATCGCCAACAGCGCCAAATTGAACCCAAATCAAAAAAAAAAAAAAAATTTTCGCCAATTTGGCGTCAAATATTTGGCGATCAAAAGCTTGGCGATATATCGCCAAGTGGTCGCGCCAATTCATATCACTTTTGTTAACCAATTCATATCACCTTGCATTGAAAACACTGATTTACCCGATAAATGGGGTAAAACACCCCCTTGGAACATTCGAATGCAACCCCAAGGGAGATGGACAAAAATAAGCCAAAAGAGAAAATAAGAACAATTTTGTTGATAACAGGAACCAACAGAAATCTTACCAAAGTTTAAAAGAAGAAGAAAGTTTTCTTTCCCAGCTTAAAAAACAAAACAATACATTTTCCGAAACGAAACACTTTAAAAAAACGATGCAATATCGAAATTGATACAATATTTCGTTAATCTGTGCTTTAGGTACCCTTTTCTCGCTAAATGAACGATAGGCGAGCCAAGCGTGGTAACCCTAGCTATTTTGCGTAGTTGACTTTTTGAAAACGCGCCAAGCAGGGTCCCAAAGCATCTTCACCGGGAAAAAGACAGGGTTGCCAGAGAATTGGAACAAAAAATACTATACCTCCTCTAAAAAAATATTACAAAATACTACTGTTTCCAAACGTTGCCAAAATCAATGTTGCTGAAATGCGAAATCTATGAAAATGAAAAAAAAAATCCGCCAAATCTTTTAATTAAGTCATTAGTATATTGGAAACAGGGTTGCCAGAAAAATACTACGCTCCTTATTTGGGCCGAAAAAATACTACCGTAGAATCAAAAATACTACGTCTGGCAACCCTGGAAAAAGAACGAAACAAAAATAAGTATGAACACGTAACCATAGTAACAACATGAAAAGTTGATTTCCGTTGATAAAATAATTCTTTTCATCTCTCTTTTCAAACAAATTTTATTATCGAGCTGAACCATTTTAGAATCGTTTGGCTTGCTTTACTGAAGGTAAGCCTTGAATTTCGGGATTCTAAAAACAGTTGTTACAGCTCTCCTGATGATCGTAGAAACTTCGAAAAAACTTCATTTTGTGCAGAAAATTCCAAGCTTTCGAATGACATAAGACTTGAAAATGTGTGTGAAATATTTCTTCCCTATTTTATCGAATTTCCGCTAAGAATTCGAATAGAAAAAGAACGAAATGGAATTTTCGAAAAATCGCTTCGAGGTGCAAAACTACATGCTACAAACTAATTTTGTGCCAAGGGGCATGAAAATCGACCGAACGGTTTTGGCGCTACGCGCGTAACAGACAGACAGACAGAAAGAAAGAAGGACAGACAGAACCACCTTCAGCTTTATTATTAGTAGAGATGTACATAAGCTCTGTACCAAATTTCACACTGGTATCCGGAAGTGAAATATTTCGGCTTTTTTTGTCGCTAACTCCACAGACTACTATACTGCCGTGGGCAGGTAAAGGGCAGTAACTGCAAATTTTTCGATTTTCATTTTTTTTGCATTTTTGAAATCTATGTTACATTAGTTTTATGGTACAAGCATCTTTTTTTGGTTTCCGATGAAAAAAAAACTGTTTTTTAACCAATGGTAATTAGTAGTAACTGCATTTTTCGTTGCTGTAGGCAGGTAAACGGCAGTATCTGCATGTCTGCAGGATGAACATAATATGAATCGCTGTGCAAAACTTGCATCAAGCCGCAAAAACCGTTTTCTTTTGTAATTAAACTAAGCGAAAGTAGGGGTGCCCTAATGGGAGGTCGCGGGAGGTCATTGGTTGCACTTGAATGTTCCCAAGGATGTGTTTTATTCCTTTTGGGGGTGAATCAGTGTTAATATCAAAGCAGACTTAAGTGATATAAATTGGCGTTACCACTTGGCGATATATCGCCAAGCTTTTAGTCGCCAAGTGCTTGTCGCCAACTTGGTGACATATGGCCAAATTGGCGACAAATTTGGCGAAAAAAATTATTTTATGAGTTTGGGTTCAATTTAGCGCTATTGGCGGTATTTTGCGAAAAATCCACTGAATGATGCTAAAATCGGCGATATTTAGAAAATTAATTGTTGTAAATCATTTTTTGCTTTGTTTCGTGGTACATTTGGGGCGTAAATGTCTGAATTGTCATCTTGCTCATTCCAAGCATTATTTTAACACTTAAGGCATCTACTAAAAAAATTTACACGTAAAAGGAAGTAGTGTGGGGTCCATACCAGATTTTTTTCTTTCAAATAAAGTTTCTCTCCACTAGCAGACAATATTTTTCACGATTTCAAAGATACACAAGCCAAACTTGGCAGACGACAAACAAAAATGCAGCAATGAAATGATTTTATTTACATTGTTTTGTTTTCTTTTAATTACAGTTGCTTTCATACTAACAGACGATAGTTTTTGCAGTTTAATCCCTAGCTGTTGCATTTTTAATAGTACTATGAAAAAAATCGTCAGCACAACAAGCATTTCAAGCGCTCTTTTTCTCAAAGTGATTTCTTGTTTTGATGCAAAGTACAAAGCATTAACTGATTTGTAGTAATTTTAAAACATCTGGTGTGCACGCCACACTACTTCCTTTTACGTTTAAATTCCATAATAAATGCCTCAAGTGTTAAAATAGTGCATTAGAGTGAGCAAGATAACAATTCAAACATTTACACCCCTAGTTTGTCACGAATCAATGCAAAATAATGTTTTACAATGATTTATTTTCTAAATATCGCCGATTTTAACATGATTCAGTGAATTTTTCGCAAAATGTGCCCAATAGCGCCAAATTGAATCCAAATTTAAAAAAAAAAATCATTTTTTCGCCAAATTTGTCGCCAACTTGGCGGCAAACACTTGGCGACCAAAAGTTTGGCGATATATCGCCAAGTGGTTGCACCAAATCATATCACTCAATCTGCATTGAAATTAACATTGATTTACCCCACAAAGGGGTAAAAGACCCCCTTGGGAACATTCGAATGCAACCACAAGGGGAGGTGCACAACGACCACCCTCAGAGCCTACATACCAAACTAGAAGCTTCTACGGCATATAGTTTTTGAGTTATGCGACATACATACATACATACGCACATACATACAAACATACATACATACGCACATGCATACGTACATACAGACGTCACGAGAAAACTCGTCGTAATTAACTGGGGCATGGTCGAAAAGGATATTTCGGCTGTTTATATGTTAGTAGGTACATATGCATGTGCTGATAGGTCGAAAAAACTACTCAACATTCATTCGGGGGTGAGCAAAATCAAAATTTAGACTGAATTTTGAGTGAAATTTTCTTTGTGATCACAATACTTCCTTTACTAAGTAAAAGGAAGTAAAAATGGCTGAAGAATCATCAAGTTTTGCTTCATATTTTCCATAATACAATACAGTTCATTATATTTTTTAATTATATTTTGCGTTCGTTTATATTAAATCTATATCAAGTGGATACACGGTATTCATGTATATTTTTAAATGAAATATATCATTCACAATGCAATAAATAATATAGGGTGCCTAGTGTCCATTTTTAAGAACGATTTTTCGTCTTTTAATAAAGAAATTATTTTTTACATGATATTTAAAAAAAAAAAATCCTGTCCATTAAACACTATTTGAAACCAGTATACAAAATATCTTTGGAAAAAAAAATGTCAGGCGTTAATAGGTTAATTAAAGGTAGGAGAGGTTGCTCATCACCACTGGGTGTATGTGTATCCCATTCCGTACAGTCACAGAAAAAAACAAACAAACAAAACACTCGATCGCATTCGAAGACTATTTGAACACTAGAAACACACTCGCTCGTATTCGTAGTCTATTAATACTAGAGACACGTGTAATGTGTTATTTTTTCAGGAATAATATCTACACATTTCTATCGGGAAATTGTTGTTAAAGGGTCGTCTTCATATAAAAATCGGCACCAACTTTAAAATTTTCTATGAAACCCCCTTTTTAGCCTACTTTAGCCCGTTTGAAATAAAAGAGACGAAAAAAGTATTAAAAGTGGTTTAATGCATCTAAAAAATATCGCCAAGTCCAAAAAATATCGCCAAGTTCAAAAAATATCGCCAAGTCCAAAACAAAGTCAAAAAGAAACAAAAAAAAAAAAATCGAAAAATTAAACATTTGAAAGTAGGGTATTTGAGATGGGGAATTTGTGTGTCGGTCGGTCGGTCGGTCAGTCTGTCCCCCCCTAATAACTTTTGAATGAACATTCCGATTTGAACGAAATTTTTTTTGTTGGAAAGATCTCGGCGAGTACAGCTCATTCCCATATTTGATTTTTCGATTTGAATAATTTTTGGTTCAACTTTGAGCCGTTCAAACAACCTGTCCCGCGATATTAACTTTTTAGTTAACAGTCCGATTTGAACAAACTTTTTTTTGTTCGAAAGATCTTTTCAAGGATACTTCATTCCCGTATCTACATTTTCGATTTGAACAATTTTTCGTTCAACATTGAACCGTTCAAACAAGCTGTCACACCTAATAACTTTTGAGTGAACAGTCCGATTTAAACAATTTTTTTTTGTTCGAAGCATCTCGGCAAGGATACTTTATTACCGTATTTAAATTTTAAATTTGAACAGTTTTGGTTCAACATTGAACCGTTCAAGCAACCTTTCCCCACCTAATAACTTTTAGGTGATCCGTCCGAATTGAATAAACTTTTTTTTGTTCGAAAGATCTTATCAAGAATACTTCATTCCCGTTTTTAAATTTTCGATTTGAACAATTTTTCGTTCAACATTGAATCGTTCAAACAAGCTTTCACCCATAATAACTTTTGAGTGAACAGTCCGATTTAAACAAACTTTTTTTTGTTCGAAAGATATCGGCAAGGATACTTCATTACCGAATTTAAATTTTCAATTTGAACATTTTTTCGTTCAACATTGAACCGTTCAAGCAACCTTTCTCCACCTAATAACTTTTAAGTGAACCGTCCGAATTGAATAAACTTTTTTTGTTCGAAAGATCTCGGAGAGACTCATTCCCATATTTCACTTTTCAATTTGAACCATTTTTCGTTCAATGATGAACGGTTCAGAAAAAATTTCAACATGAGCGCCTACTGGGAAATTTAAATTGAATGTTGATTCTGAACTTAAAGGCGGATTTCCTTCAAACTAACTTTGTAAGAAAACGGTTTTGATAAAAAATGTATGTAAAGTACTTTTCTGAAAAATCTTCTGTGAGGACTGATTCCGACTCGACTCGCAACATGGCGGAAATGCAGCTCAGAAAAAAATACTGACTGGCAGACGATTTTTGTTTATTTATTCATTTTTTTGTTTAATTTATTATTATTATTTTTATTTATTTTTTTTTGGCAGACGATTTTTTTTGTTTACAAAAATTTTTCATTCACGAGAGCATTTTATTCTTTATTTATATTTAACAACTGGCAACGGATTAAAAATAAAATTCGAGACATTTTATTAACGAACGAGGTTTTTTTTCTTTCTTTGATAAAATGTGTTTTGATGTTCTTTGTACTTTTATTTTATTTATTAATTATTTTTCTTTTGAAAACGATTGTGAAATTTTTCTACGGAAGAACTATAACAGTTACATTCTTTAAAAGGTGCGACAAAACTTTATTTGCTCGTTTATTTACTTTTTACGTGTCCATTTCATCTGATGAGAGGGGTATATTTTGCTTTTAGAAATCAGCTTTAAGTGCTATAAAGGTATGTTTGACATAATTTTCAGTTTCAGATATTCAAGAGAATATTGATTAGATGCAAGAATGCCGATGTTGATGTACGGGAAAGTAGGCTCGTTTAGTTCTTGACAGAACTTCTTGTTTATCACATGTTTGTGATCAGCATCATCATTTTACTTTGTATACCAAATCGTTTTAAATTTGCTCTTGCCGTTGCTTCACAATTGAACGGAGAAAAAACCACCTCGTAATATTAAATATGTTTTTAATACTTGTGCATATAATATCTAAACTACGTTGGGTACGGCAAAGATTGTTTTTTTGTATCAAAGTGTGAACCAACCCAACAATAAAAACGTCCTTTACTTCTTCTCAGATGAAATTTTGAATTTTTTATGAAGTACGAAATTAGTATTTGAAAAAATGATGATCTGAAACCATATAATATTTTAATTGAGAAACAATCTAGAAGTGATTTCAAAGGAGTATCCAAAATGGAAACTCAAGATATTCAGCAGTTTTTAAGATGTACTAAAAGATCCATTTTCGGTCCAATTTAGGGACCACACACAATTGTTAAAACAGTATTATGCGTTGAAAGCTAAAGGGTAAATGAAACTGCTGAGTATATTTTAAAACTGGTAGACAATCCAATTTTTTTCTGTCCAATAGTGACACGAATGCTTTCATGCAACAGGCTGCATTTCAGAAAATTGTTTACTAGATACTTGATTTTCACAGGGAAATGAGGTATCTCGGAAGGTTTTTCGGAATAATCTGTGACGATTCGACGATTTTTTGAATTATGGGCCACTGTTATAACATTATTGCAAATCCTAATACAGTGGTTTATATGAATACAAATACTTTTAAAACGGCACCTTTCTCCAGAAGGTATGTTCTACCTAAGTTAGTGCGTAGATAAGAAAGTATGCATCTATCTTTGTTTAATCAAAAAGATAAAATGTTGCATTTATTCCCTTGAACTCTAACCGTACGATTTTTTCTCCTAAGTTGCAAAAATATTATAACTTTAACAAAACCCGAAAATTTTTAATTAATTACAAAAAGCAAACGTATTATCGCGAGTAGCTTTGTTAATTTCTTCGAAAAATATGATTTGTCTACTCTTTGTAAACTTTGACCTTGAAAGTAGCATTTTAAATAATGGTGGTGGTCCCTAAATCTTCGTTCGTTCATAACTTTTGTTCTGCTGGTCCTAAACTAATGCCGCTTGGTACCCAAGTACTTAAGGCCGTCCACACCTAATTATGCAACCAAATGTAGGGGTTCCCTTTGAAAATTCAGATTTTGTGCTCATTTCACTTTGTATATGGCCCCTTATCAAAATTTTATTCACATAGTTTTACAGAAGACTTTAATCCATGTTAGAAGACACTTTTTTTTTGTCAAGCAGCCGAATACAGTGAACTCTCACTTATACACCGCCTCATTTATGCGGCTTTTTCACTTATACGACGATTTTCAATGGTCCCAGCACATTCCATAGCATAATAAAGGTAATATCATTCGTTTATGCGTCGCTCTAAGGATAAACATTTCACTTATACGCCGAAGTTTTCGTAAAACGTAAAGAATTTAATTTATTTTCTCTAAAAAATAAGAATGTTTCTTCACCTTCCTCTTTAATCTTTCACCATTATTGCTCACAATTAAGGCCTTTTTCCTTATGAGCTAGAGTTCTAAGAGGGACAGTTATCTATTATGAATCGTTTTAAAGGGAACAATGTGATTAGGTACGCCACAGTTTTTGTTTTCTCTTTATCATAGTAGTTACTTTACAGTAATTGCCAAATCGTAGCACTATGTCCTTTTTCTATAGAAACATTCTTATTCACACTCTCATTAGAACTTATGTTGCATTTTAGACTTTTAAATAGGCTTGTTCACTTATGCGTCTTTCTCACTTATGCGTCTTTTTCTGTTGGTCCCTTGGGCCGGCGCATAAGTGAGAGTTCACTGTAATTCAGAGTGTTTTTTTTTTCTATGACTGTACCAAACTCTACATTCAACACATCTTACAAGTGACCCCCCCCCCCTTGAAAGATAGAAATTTTAAAAGTACTCCTTTGAATGCTCGTTCATGAGTTCACTCATCTATCTTGATTTTTTTTCCCTTCATTAAAAATATGAGTCATTTATTTTTTATATCTTTCATGTTATTCTTCTCTTTTAAAATATATTGTAACAAAAATCCAGTGGCGTAACTACTCGTTGGTTTCAGGGGGGGGGGGGTTATATTCTAAATCGTCACGAGGTTAAAAAAAACGGCGGGGGGGGGGGTAGGCAACCCTTTTTACCCACACTTTGCATGTATTAATGTGTGTATATATATATAATACGCACTTGAAAATGCGTACTTCCGAAGTTCGAAAAACCGGACAGCTTTTTAAAGAGTAAAGAAATATTACTGTAGAAAAATGGAAGGGGGGTCCGGGAGTTCGCCCCCGGAAATTTTCATAAATTGTACCTCTAAAAACTCCATTCTAGCCTATCTTGGTGATGTTCGATCTCTTCCTCAGTCAGTAAAACACGATTGCCGGCCATTTTCAATAATGTGAAAGTAAATAATAGGATGCAGAAATTCTTCCCAGAGATTTTTTCGAAATTTCAGTTCCAAAAACGCAATTTCAGACGAATTTCGATCATAATGGGAGGTTTAGAGGCCTACCTCCGGAAATTTTTGACATTTATTTCCTAAAAAAGACAATCCTCAATGATTATAGGAAGGGGAGGGGGTGGCAATGAAGTCTGTAACACAATGATATTCGCTGGAGAATCGTACTTTTACACTCTAGGAGTTTTATATTTTTTCATCTCATTTTTGCATTTTTGGACCAACGTTTCGGGGGGGGGGTTGTCCCCAAAACACCCCCCATAGGTACCCCACTGCAAAAATCAACATAATATAGAGCATGAAATCAAATTTTATTGACCTTATAGATTTTACAAGAAATAGGTTTGGAAAAACCTTCCCCGAAATTAAGATCTATTTACGGCCCTGATACAGATACAGCAAGAGTTTGCATAATTTTGAAAACAGTAATTTCATTTGGGAAATGAAATTGAAAATAGAAAAAAATTCCTCCGAGAAAAACATATTGATTTTTTTTAGAATAGTTTTGAAAATTTCCTAGGGGGAGATAAACCTCCTCCTTAAATACTTCCCTGTTTCAAAGCAGAGCTGGAACTCTAAAAACACTTCTCCAGGGAAATTTCTGACCGTTTGGCGACAGCTGGAAGTAGCCAAATCGAAGTTGAGGAGCGGAGAAGAAAGAGTGCGGCGTTTAGTGCTCTCATCGGAGCGATGGTTGAGACGTCGTTCCATTTCGTGCTCAGCTTTCATTCGCGCCCTCGCTCGGAAAAGTTTTGACGTCTTTTGAAAAGTGTCGCCGTAAATGACTTCTATTAGCGTAATTATTAGCTGCTTTGTAGTAAGTTGTTTTTATTATGTTTTATGTCTTGGAGTTCGATTTTTCTCGTAAGATTTTTAGAACATTGCTAGTTTTTTAAAATTGTTATTGCTTGCTTTTATTCTGCAGTAGAACTTCATTAAGTCGGACAAAAAGGAGATTCAGTTTTTCCAAATTAATTAAAGTACAGAAAAGAAAAAATAACCTGTAAATTGAACCAAGGTCGATAAACAAATTAGTGCATGCAGTAAAAACTAATTTGAATCCAACTGAATGAAAATATAAAATTGCATAAGAGAAAATTAAGCAGTAAGGACATGCATTATTTTACTTGCAAGAAACATTACATGAAAAACAACAGAAAAACCCAGTTTTCAGGGTGATGTGGGATAAAGTGAAGAGGTAACATATTTCAGTTTTCAGCGCCATCTATCCAATAACAGTTTAACTAAGTTCCTAAACATGTAGTTGATTCCAGTCAAAAAGTAAATAGCTCTAAAGGTGAACGAAAAAAAAAATGCGAGTCATTTTTTTGTTTGATACACAAAATATGATATTCGTATTTTTTCAAAAACATTTTTTGTTATAATAAAATGATAAATTTTTTGTAATTATTTCTTGAAGTATAAATTGCGATCGACTGCTGTCCAATGCAGCATTTACTTTGTTCATATTAAGCATGTTTTGATTTTAAGTGTTCAACGCAACTTGTCAAGTGCATGCGGGCAGTACATTTCGTTGACTTATTCATTCTTTTATTTAATCACATGCATATATATTCATCTTATTAATTCATTTACCTACTTTCAGCATTTATTTTTATCTCTAAAGTAATTAATTAATTTTTCGTTTATTTTTCATCATCAATTCATTCATTAGTTTATTTAAGCATAAATTTAATGAAAATTACTGTTAATCATGAACTAGAAAAGGTTTCATTGCAAAAATATTCTATTTTTCACTTTGCTCCATGATTTTTTTAGATGAAAAATGTTGACCCCTTTTTTAGGGTACAAAATAATTGTCAAAAGTAAAATAATAATATTTCCACCCAAATTGTAGTACAAAATACATTATTCCTTCTTTATGCACAACAAGTTTCAGAACAAATTTCTATTTTTTTCCTTTTGAAACAGGTAAGTTATCTAAACCATTTCACTTTGCCCCACATTCCCCTACATCTAAATGGCTTTTTCGATTGACACTAGAAAGGCCAGGGCTGTCATTTCGACCCTAAACGAATTTAAAATACTCTCAAATGTATATGTTTTCTAACTAAACCCTCTGATGTGCTTTGCTTTGTCTAAATATTGATGAACATTGTCCTAAAAAAAGTTCATGCATTTATCTTTGTTTTTGTGAAAATTTCAAATATACCTGAAGCAGCCGACAACGGTCAAAATGACAGTTGGTTCCTTTTGTTTATATTTTCATTTAATTTTTAAAAATTAATGACATGAAAAGTAGTAATTTTAAGTGTGTGACATTTAGTCATACCTTTTTCGGAGAAATATTCACATGCGTAGAGTTTTAGAAGTTTTCATTTCTTGTCTTCCAAAGGCAGGGGTGCCCATCCACCCCAAAGCTTAATAGCGCAACCCCCCTCCAATTTTTCACAACCTTCTTATGCTTTTTATTTTTGTTTTTACCCATCTTTTTTATTTTATTTATTTTTTTAAATATTATTTATTTATTTTTTTAAATATTATTTATTTATTTTTTAAATATTCCCTTTTTTTCCCTTCCAGACATTCCAAGCACACGCAAAACAATAAATAAAAAAAAAAAATAATAATAAAGAAATGAAAGAAATAATTTAAGTTAAAAAATAAATTAATGAATAATTTATTAAAAAATCAGTAAATAATTTAAATTAACAAATAAATTAATAAATAATTTAAATAAATAAATAAATCACTTAGTTTAAAAAAAAATCCCGCCCAAAAATTTTTATTGCGAGACTTGCGCCATAATCCCCCCTTGTGGGCATACCTGTCCAAAATCGTAAATCAAATTCCGTCGATTGGGTTTCCACTGAACGCACGTGAAAGATGTCGAAATATGTTTTTATATTGTGTCTTATTTAATTGTACAAGTTGAACTATATAAGATATAATTCATATTAGAACAAACATAAAATTACTCTCCTGTCCAAACACATTTCTGTGCAAGATTTACAGCTTTTTTAAAGGACGGTCATTTTGACCTATTCCGGCCGTTCTGGGTATAATGATATGAGGGTCCGAACTAATGATGATTTACTGTACTGGCTCAACGCCTCCTAATACTAAATGCCTACTGCTTTCTTGTTTTTAGCACAGAGCAAAATTTCTCCCTTGGTTCACAACGCACTGATATCTATAGGAGTTCTTCGAGACAAGAGAAATTAACGATTAGTTGATTTCTAAATTTATATTTAAAATTAGCCAATCAAAAAATTTAATTCGAACATTGTTCGGATTTATCACTAAAACATCAGCATCATCGGATTGACGCAAGATGGCGCTCAAAGTGGAACCAATGTCTCCCGTAGCGAAGCAAATGTAGTGGGCATTTAGTATTTAGGAGGCTTTGTTGTGGTATAATGATAAGAAGGTCCGGATTGAAAATGCTTAACTGTACTAGCTTTGTCGTTGACTGGAGGGAAAAGCTTTTAAATCGTTGCTGAAAACAGAAATGAATGATCTCTACTAATAATAAAGCTGAAGGTGGTTCTGTCTGTCCTTCTTTCTTTCTTTCTTTCTGTCTGTCTGTTACGCGCGTAGCGCCAAAACCGTTCGGTCGATTTTCATGCCACTTGGCACAAAATTAGTTTGTAGCATGTAGTTTTGCACCTCGAAGCGATTTTTCGAACATTCCATTTCGTTCTTTTTCTATTCGAATTCTTAGAGGAAATTCGATAAAATAGGGAAGAAATATTCCATACACATTTTCAAGTCTTATGTCATTCGAAAGCTTGAAATTTTCTGCACAAAATGACGTTTTTTCGAAGTTTCTACGATCATCAGGAGAGCTGTAACAATTGTTTTTAGAATCCCGAAATTCAAGGCTTACCTTCAGTAAAGCAAGCCAAACGATTCTAAAATGGCTTTGCTCGCGAATAAAATTTGTTTGAAAATAGAGATGAAATGAATTATTTTATCAACGGAAATCAACTTTTCATGTTGTTACCATGGTTACGTTTTTATTTCGTTCTTTTTCCCTTAATAATTTTAAAAATGTATTTGTTTTTGTAACAATCCAAACTCCAAGCCTTATTAAAATTAGTCAAATGAAATATTAAAAACCGTGATAAGATGGCACCTGTCAATCAAATGAGAAATCGAGTCCTTTCCTTAAAATACAGGATACCATTCTAAATTTATCGTCTGCAAAACATATTTTACTTCATTATTAATTTATTTCAATATAAATTGCAGCAAATGGCTTGAGTGAACGAATTTAGCTTTTAATTTATCGTTTGCTGGTTGATCTTTGTCGATGTTTATTGTTTTTATTATCATTGTGAAGAATAATGCACGAAATTTCTATGACTAATACTTAAAATTTTTAGGATCAGTTGAGTTTAAAAGAAAAAATTGCTCCAAATATACTTTTGCAATGTGATTATTTATTGTTGGACTGTAATTTGCAGCAATAATTGCATTTAATAAATAATGAAAGACAATATTAAAAATTATTTTTTTGGCGACTTTTTTACAATTTGGCATTCAATTCTATTTCAGTATATTTACTTCTATCTTATTGCGATATTGCAACGTTCTTTCTAAAGTATGTCATTTCGGAAAATGTATTATTTTGTTTTTGAAGTTAGGAAAGAAAACTTTCTTCTTCTTTTAAACTTTGGTAAGATTTCTGTTGGTTTCTGTGAGCAACAAAATTTTTCTTATTTTTTCTTTTGGTTTATTTTTGTGCACCTATCTTTGGGGTTGCATTCGAATGTTCCCAAGGGGGTGATTTACCCCTTTTATGGGGTAATCAGGGCTTTCAATGCAGACCAAAGTGATATGAATTGGCGCGACCACTTGGCGATATCTCGCCAAGCTTTTGGTCACCAAGTGTTTGACGCCAATTTGGCGACATATCGCCAAGTTGGCAATAAATTTAGCGAAAAAAAATTTTTTTTGGGTTCAATTTGGCGCTATTGGCGATATTTTGCGAAAAATCTACTGAATGATGTTAAAATCGGCGATATTTAGGAGATTAAACATTGTAAAACATTTTTTTGCATTGTTTCGTGGCAAACTAGGGATGCAAATGTTTGAATTGTTATCTTACTCACTTCAAGCACTATTTTAGCACTTAAGGCATCTACTAAGAAATTTACACGTAAAAGGAAGTAGTGTAGGGTCCATACCAAATTTTTATATCATACTTTGAAGGAATTATAGTTGAATTATAACTAAAATAGAGTATTTTTTTCTGCTATATCATTTTTTTACAAATGAACTTTTAATTTTATACCACGGGCAAAGCCGTGCGGGTACCGCTAGTTCAACATAAAATACAGCTACGTAGCGCAAAATGAATGATCAATGGGAGAAAGAGACATATACTGTATGTATACTAGGGTGGGGCGAAAAATAAAAAGTTTTTCAGATCAACTTCTAATAGTTGCCAAAAGTTGTCTTTGGTGATAGCTTTTGTGCAAAATTTGCGAAACATCGGTTAATATCTTCAGGGGGCGCAGCGATCGCAAAGTTTTACCCTAGCTTTGTTATGGATTTTATGGTTAAAATATCAAAAAGAATGCCTTTAGCTAGTCTCTTTGCGTTTTTTTTACTCAAAAGAAGTTTTCATGCATTAAAATCATATGAAATGACTCACAAACGTTATTTTATATGATATATTTATGTTTCAAAAAAATCACTTTTTTTCACGTTTTTGTTTCTTTTTAAATGCTTGAAATATAAATATATCAGTATCTGGCGACCGAGCTCAGCTCGGTTAAAAAAAAAGAGGTTTGTAAAATAGTTTTTTTTCCAAAGTTCGAAGTACTTATTTTGATGAACTTGAAAAGCATTTTTATGTATGTATGCCCTTGGTTGCAATTACGCATTTAAAACAGCCGTAATTTATTTTAAAAAACACAACCTTATTTGGACATCATCATCACAACCTTATTTAAACGATGCGCACCATAAAATCATGACACAACAACTTTAATTTGATCGATCTCTTCGTATAACTTTAATATTCCCCCTTAAAAAAAAAAAAAAAAAAAAAAAAAACGCACCAAATCTGGTACTCCCTACGGAATTTTTAGGGTTGCTGTTCTTTATTTTGGTGTTGCCAATTTAGATTTTTGAGCTTTTAGGTTTTTGCTTTTGCCAAATTTAGTGTTCTCTTGTATTTTGTACCATTTTTTGAGTTTTTTTTTTTAAAGTTTTGTGGCAACAATTTTTGGCTTTAAAATATGGTAGCAGGTATTCGCTTGGAGAGGGGGGGAGGGGGGCGAAAAAAAGGGTCGCTAACTTTCTGATTTGGGACACGGGGGGGGGGGTATATCAAAGTAGTTTCGAACATTTAAAAAACAATAACAATTCTAACGTTGCCAAAACTCGTTTGAAAAATACCATAAAATTTAAATTTACGCTGATGTGATTAAATATCAAATCCATTGTTAGAATAAACGTGGTTGCTATGAAACAGTAACAATCAAAGTAATCATAAAGAAAATGGTGAAAAAAAGCTTCTCAAACTTTTAATGAAGGCACAGAAAACGGGGTTTTTTGTGAAAACTCGTGTTTTTACATAAAAAACGCCGATGTAGATGAACTCAAAAACCAAAACTGTATCTAAATACAAAATTTTATCAAAATCGTTAGAGCCGTTTTCGAGATCCGAAATATATATATACAAGAATTGCTCGTTTAAAGATATTAGATATAAAATAATTTTTTGTGAGTTATTTCATATGCTTGGAATGCATGAAAACATGTTTTGAGTAAAAAAAACGCAAAGAGACTAGCTAAAGGCATTCTTTTTGATATTTTAACCATAAAATCCATAACAAAGCTATGGTAAAACTTTGCGATCGCAGCGCCCCCTGAAGATATTAACCGATTTTTCTCAAATTTTGCACAAAAGCTAACTATCACCAAAGACAACTGTTGGCAACTATTAGAAGTTGATCTGAAAACCTTTTTATTTTTCGCCCCACCCTAATGTATACTAAGCAAAAATAATAATGAAATGCCTTACTATAATAGTACTGCGCACTCGCCAGCAGTGTGTACCGTCCATCCCCAACGATATAATAGTTTTAGGACACCTGTACCAGCGACTGTTTACTGTTTATTTTTAAAGAACATTGCACTTAAAAAAATAGCAATCAATTGTCCTTGCATATTTTATTTATATTATTACTATTTTTTTTCTGGAATTTTGAAAGCAGTTTAGATAGTAGGAGTTTGAATAGTTAGAGTTCTACCGTACATTTCAACATTCAGATCAAGTAAAAAAGCATATCTTTTTGCATTAAAGTAAAGTTTGCATTTAGTGGTAATTTGCAACACCAAAATTTCGATCTATAATTTTTCACAAAAGTTTTTCTTCAAGGCTACAGTGGACACAAAAAATGTTTTTTTTTTTTTTTTTAAATTTTTGATCTATAACTCTAAAACTTAGTGTGCTTGTATATTAAAAGCATAAAAAATTGGTGCAAAAATAATGAATACTTTTTTTGAAATTTCAAATTAAAACAAGTATACATTGTTTTTGCACCAATTTTTTCAATGCTTTTACATGAATTAAATGTACAGTCATAGAAAAAAAAAACGAAACACTCTGAATTATTCGGCTGCTATACTTGCTAAGAACAAAAGAAAGGTGTCTTCTGACATGGATTAAAGTCTTCTTTAAAACTATGTGAGTAAAATTTTGATAAGGGGCTATATACAAAGTGAAATGAACTCAAAGTCTGAATTTTCAAATGGGAACCCCTACATTTGGTTGCATAATTAGGTGCGGAGGGCCAAAAGTACGCTGGGTACCAAGCGGCATCACTTTAGGACCAGTAGAACAAAAGTTATGACCGGTCAAAGATTTAGGGACCACCACCACATTTAAAAGGCTACTTTCAAGGTCGAAATTTACAAAGAGTAGACAAATCATATTTTTTCGATTAAATTACCTAAAGCTACTCTCAATAATACGTTTGCTTTTCGTAATTTCTTAAAAATTCTAGGGTTTTGTTAAAGTTATAATATTTTTTTGAAATTTGGAAGAGAAAACCCTACTGTGTAGAGTTCAAGGGAAAAACGCAGCATTCTATCTTTTTGATTAAACAAAGATGGATGCATATATTTAGCTACGCACTAACCGTTGCAGCAAACACCTTTTAGAGAGAGGTTACAACTTAAAAGTAACCTCTTGTATTTATATAAACTACTGTATTAGGATTGGCAAAAATGTTAAAACCGTGGCTCAGAATTTAAAAAAACGTCTAATCTTTACAAATTATTCCAAATAACCTTCCGAGACACCACAGTTTTCCATGAAAATCAAGTGTCCACGTAAAAAGTTTTCTGAATTGTTGCATAAATGCAGACTTCTGACTAATGGACAAAAAATATGATTGTCTACCAGTTTTAAAATATTTTTAGCAGTTTTATTTAAGTTTCGCTTTCAACATATTATAACTGTTGAAAACTAAATACTATATAAAAACGCTGAGCATGTTCTGCAACTGGTGGATAAGCATATTCCTCTTTCTTTGCCTAGAAATTCCCTGCTATTGTTTCAGTTTGCACATTTGTATATGGTCCCTAAAAATGGTTCTTTTAGCATATCTCAAAAACTACAGGATATTTTGAGCTCCCATTTTGGATTCTCCTTTGAAACCCCTTCTAGATTGTTTCTCCATCAAAATATTATATGGTTCCAGATCATCATTTTTTCAAATATTAATTTCAAAATTCATAAAAATTTCAAAATTTTATCTGAGAGGAAGCCAATGACGTTTTTATTGTTGGGTTGGTTCATACTTTGATATAAAAAAACAAACTTTGCCGTACCTATCGTGGTTTAGGTATTATATGCCCAAGTATCAAAAATATTTTTAACATTACGGGACGGTTTTTTCTCAGTTCAATTGTGAAGCAACGGCTGGAGCAAATTTAAAACGACTTGGTATACAAAGTTAAATGATGTTGCTGATCACAAATATGCGATAAAAAAGGGGGGTTTTCATAGAAAATTTTAAAGTTGATGCCGATTTTCATATGAAGACGACCCCTTAACAACAATTTACCAATAGAAATTTATAGAACACATTATTCCTGAAAAAATAACATATTACACGTGTCTCTAGTGTTAATAGTCTTCGAATACGAGCGAGTGTTTCGTTTTTTTTTTCTATGACTGTACAAGCCAAGGCTACACTAGATAGCGTTTTATACAGGCTTCTTCATTACTCAAAACATCAATGGTAAAGATTTGCCCGCTAGAGAGCGCTGAACAACGACCTCCCAAATGTTTGTTTACATTTATTAGCATGTTGTTTTCGCTGTAAAAAGTGACGTTTATCCTATCTTTTAGGGTTAAAAAATATTGATGTAGTTAACTGAAGTGGAGTACAGAGTGAATTGATGCCGAAGGCCCTCTTAGTACTGCTTTTTAGGGGAAATAAATTCCCTTTTCAGGTAAAGTTGGTCGCAACTCATGATTCAGTCATACGACATTCATTCATTGTTTACTTTCTTCGAATTAGCAACATATAGCAATGGCATTCAATTTTGACATCTCTGCATTAATAAAATATACGCTTTTCTTCGCAGCCGATAAATAAAAATGTAGCAATGAAATAATATTGTTCTATTTACTATTTTATTTCATTACTGTTGCTCACACGATCTTAATTGCTACGCAAAAGCTCAGATGTTCATTTTGATAGCGTTGACCCATCGGAGCGATAAATGGCGAATCTATTCGTAGAGACATTTCATTTTGATGCCCCAGAATGAAATGTACACTAATGAAGCGATGGTGTTCAACGGAAAGACGATTGACAACAAAACATATTAATTTCTTTAGTAAAAACGAAATGAGCATATATAATCGTTTGGTACTAAAGAGCAATACAAGTACGAAAAAAATAAACAAAACTACAATATTACGACGACCAACTGTAAAATTTTGTTTTCATTTACACAACATTAAAAGGTAATGTTCTTTTTATGTTAAATTTCACATATTGATAATATTTCGATAATTGGGAATCTGCTGTGGTTGCCAAATTTTTGGCGATAATTACTTTATTTTGTTGCTCTTTAGTTTATGTTTGCGAAGGAAGTATATTTCCCTCGCTCATAAATTGGACACAAAGATTTAACGCCAATAGTGAAAGATAACCAGACTTCCAATCACCGAAATCTTCCCTTTTTTGTTTCTAATTTCACACATAAGTTTAATACTTGAAAGTAAAATAATGGGCCAACTGAAAAAAAGCTGCGAAATAATGTGAGAATTCTCATTAAAAAACTCGCCAAATCAACTTCAAAAGCTCCATTAGCATGTAACATAACAAGTTTAATAAATATATCGAGCCATTATTATCATTGAAATTTAAATTAAAATGCAAAATAAGAGAAAAGAAGACGATGCAAGCTTAAAATTTTAATCTTCGCTTAGGTGGTAAGAAAATACATCGCCAAGTTAAAAAACGTACCTATAACTGAAACGTACATACTACCAAAGATCTCGGTTATTGAAATATTCTCAAAAGCTTTACGGAGAACTTACATTAATATGTAAAAAAATCGCCAAATAAATTAATTTGACCATCTAAACTCATCAAAAGTTTTGATGGAACTATCGTTCCAAAATCGCCATTTATCGCTCTGCGGTGCCAGTGTCGTTTCATAGTTAATTAATAATTAGAATCAATTAAAATGAAAAATAATTCACTAACTAATTAAAATAAGCCGTTAAAGTGCAGAATAAACCAACAAATCGAACGAGCTATTAAATAACGTTAAAATACACTAAAATAGAATTGAATGCCAAATTGTAAAATGGTCGCCAACAAATTAACTTTTAATTTTGTCTTTTATTATTTGATTTGTAGAAATGTTAGTTACCATAAAATTCGATAGATGTCGCTGGAAAAATACGTCCGTTTTTATAACAAGGATTTTGATCAAATGAAGAAGCCTGTATAAAACGCTATCTAGTGTAGCCTTGGTACAAGCACACAAAGTTTTTGACATACTCGTATATATCAGTAATTGAAAAAAAAATGTGTCCACTGTAACCTTAACGTTGTGCTGCTTTTTTTTTTTTTACGTTATAGTAAGCAGGTGTTTATTTATTTCTTGTTCAACTCAAGATCCTAAAAATTCAAATTTCGAACTTAACATTTTTTTTCATAGAATACTTACTCCTCGTTCGAACCGTAGTAATTAAAAATAAGATCAATCAATGGCGAGGACTTAAGTCGTTGAATTAACTTCATTTTAATTCGATTTTCTGGCTTTGTACATTATCTAATTACTTTTCTCTTTCCAGTGGAGAGGTTTTAATTTAAAATTTCGTAAGTGTTCCGTTAAATTTTACTTTGTGGTGATCAAAGGTTTAATTAGAAGATCTTCCTAGTTAGCGCTGGCTTGTCAATATTTTCAACTTAGGTGCCAGTCTTAATTAGGTTACTCGAAAAAAAAATCGAGATATTTTCTAACACCTAATATTTAGCGATGAGATGTCGGTGACGAAACATCCATGATGTTGATACATCGACCAAAAAACGTCGATGTTTTCAAAAGTCGATGTTGAGCAATTATTTTATAGAGTACATATAGGGAGGTAGAAGTTTCGTCTCGATCGCGGGTTCGATTCTCACCGGTGCCCTGGGTGTAATTTCTTCTCTTTGCGCTGTATTTTTTTTTGTGTTGTCACAATTTATATGTATAAAAATGGATGTTTGTTTGTTTCTTTGTATGTTTGTTCCTTATACAAATCCATAATTTTCGTTGGATTTTCATCAAACTTGGCACAGAGATTCCTTGATGCACTGGAATTCACATAGGTGGGATTTTGAAATTTAAAAAAATCCAAAAAGCTTAGAATTCAAATTTTTTGTCTAAAAATGGCTATTTTCTTTCAATTCTGAATAGATAGAGTAATAGAGATAAGCCTTTAAGCATACAAATTGATAAAATTTAACACATTTAAATACGAGTATTTTCCAGCAAAGATTACGATTAACAATGAATTATCAATTTAAGGTGCACCTATTTCATTTTAGCATGAAATAAATTAAAAACAATTATAATTAGCAATGTTGTTTTTATAAGATACCCGGGCTACGCCGGGTAATAAGCTAGTTGTTAATAAAGACGTTCAATGGCTCCCCAAACTTCACAGTGATTTACTATGACACAACAACAGAATACACAGCTTTTAAATGACAATTTGTGTATCCGAAACACGTTTGCAAAATTATTTTTGAATTGTGATGCAAATTTGGCTAGATTTTTCTCACGAATTCCCCCTTTTACGAAAAATATTTACTTCTCAAAAATGTCATGCATACTCTTCAATAATTACAAATAAAATTTGTAGCTAAACATGTATGCCCAAATAAAGTTATTCTCGTTCAAAAATATAAGGGGGTCCGGACAGTAAAGTCGTTTTTGTGTGTTCAAACAAATTAATCGTTAAAAGTTTTTATTTTGAAACAGTGATGTAATTGTCCTCGTTATCAAGGGCTTTTTGTCATCTGGTAATAAATTTTAAATCCCAAGTAGATTAAAAAAAAAAACGATTTTTGGAGCAATATATCCTGAAATGGCATCTTGGATACAAGACAGATTAATTTTTTTTTCATACTTCGATTGCATTAAAAGGAAATCAGATGGGGAAATGTCAGGTAAGTATTATGGGTGAAGCAGTCGGATTTGGGTCATTTTCAAAATTTGCTTGCATTTGCTGTCCGGAGGTTTAAAAGACGATTTTGAAGCATAACTTATATTTTAAATTTGATGCGAACAATTATTTTCTGCAAGAAATATCCCCAAAAAAATTCTATCACTCAAAAAATTATTGAAATTTATTTATTTATTTTTATATAAGTCTTTAAAAATGAGAATCAAGGCAAAAACGCTTGTTCATTTCCATTTTCCGCAAATTCAACTATTTTTTTATATACTTAATTATATAAAAAAGTAAGTACAATAAATTATTTTTATATATTGACTATTAGTATATGATATTCATAATAAATATTGAAAATAGTAATTTTTTTTTCATTAAGAAATGTATGAAATATTTTGTCAGGCAGTTCCTGTCAAGTCCGTTATTTTAAGATTATTTTGGCTAAAAAGGTATTTATTGCAGTCACATGATGGTAACACGCATTCAGTTAAATAAACAAACTAGTGGCGTAACTACTTCATACCATTTTGTTTTCCTGAGTAAAGAAATATTGCTGTGGCGTTCCGCACATGATTTCTTCCAGGTGCGTATTTTTATTCTTTGTCAAGTCCGTTACCATTGATTTTACTATTAATTTTTACTTTTTCTCAACTTCTACCCTGTAATATTGTTTATTATACAACTCTAAGAAAATGCATATTGTTGTTCAATTTTTAAATTCGACAACCTAGCCATAGTTTGACATTTTGGTTGAAATGTCAAATCCGTTACCAAATGTCAAGTTCGTTACCATACAGTTTTTGATCAATATTTCAATAATTACAAACATCGTTTTAGGCTTCAGGAACGCGAATAATTTCAAATGAAGTTGGTTCTAGGCTCTATGATATAGTTTAAAAGTGAGATTTCATATTGATTTTGTACGGTAACGGACGACAATTTTCCTTGCAACATAAAGTTTTACAACAGCATTGGAATACTTAATTCTGCATCAAAGTGTACAACCAATTGCTTTTTCACACACCTAAAATATGTGACAAAACATCTGTTAGTGATTCTTAAAGAAAATTGCAAGTTAAAAAATTTACTTAAAAGTTCTGAAATGTAAGCATATGGTGAAAATGACCCATTTCCTTTTCTTCCGATTGCTAAAACACTTTTTGTTGCACAAAAACTTGAAATTTGACTTCTATCCAAGATGCCATTTCGAGTCATTTTACTCCAAAAATCTATTAGCGATTTAAAATTTACTACTAAGGCCTTTGATAACGAGGATAATTACTTCGTTAATTTAAAATAAACACTTTTAACAATTGGTTTGTTTAAAAAAAGCGGCCTTATTTTTCGGTCTCATTCGTAAAAAAACAAAACAAAATATTCAAAGTATCCGAGCTTTAGTAAACCCATTTCTTCCCAAATCGGGATTTTATTTTTCAAACTCCCTTTCTTAGCATAATTGCAACGTTTATTACGCAACATTAAGCTCAAAGATACAGATGATTGCACATTTTATTACGCGTCATTAAAAATCTTGGGTGCCGAAAAGTTGGTTATTCAGTTGACAAAATTTGCATCTCTAAAAATGTTATGTTTTATTAGGTTAGAGAATTAAATGGTGGCAAAGAAAATCTTTTCCTTCCGTCGATAAATCTCGGAAAATGTATTTAAACTTGAGACTTAAGTATTCCCTCTGACATTTAACGTTTTCGCTCAGACACACATAAACGGTTCTAACTTTAACTCCTTAAATATTCTCTTAATGGGTGTTGGGTGTTGAAACTTCACTTGAACCGTCGCTGCCAAAGCGAGCTTAAGAGGCTCTGGCAGCTTCTGGTATATGTTCTGTCATGTTCTTAGCGTGTGTTTTTGTACAATTCAATAAAGTGTTCGTCATATGTTGGTATTGGAGTCTTTCTGACTGGTAGGAACATTTTCAAGCGACATTTATTTAGAGACTGGCTTATTATCCGACGTTTAGTCCAGTCAATGAAGGTAAAAAAAATGGCGTTGTCGCAACTAATTTAGGGAAAGCTGAATTTTTGCAGGATGTTAGTACATCGAGTGTACACTAAAAAAACACAAAGTCCCGACCTCCACCCCTCTTGCTTTCCCCCCCCCCCCATCCCCTCCGAAACATTGCAAAAGCAGTACTATTATTATACGATTTTCGTGTCGCAACTAATTTAGGGAAAGCTGAATTTTTGCAGAATGTTGGTACATAAAGTGTACACTTAAAAAACACAAAGTCCCGACCTCCACCCCTCTTGCTTTCCCCCCACCCCCTCCGAAACATTGCAAGAGCAGTACTGTGATTATACGCTTTTCGCGACGTAACTAATTTAGGGAAAGCTGAATTTTTGCAGAATGTTAGTACATAAAGTGTACAGTTAAAAAACACAAAGTCCCGACCTCGACCCCTCTTGCTTCCCCCCCCCCACCCCCTCCGAAACATTGCAAGAGCAGTACTGTGATTATACGCTTTTCGCGACGCAACTAATTCAGGGAAGTCTGTTTCTTATTTTAAGATGATAGTATACAAAGTTTTCACTATAAAAACACAAAGTCCCGACCCCTAACCCCCGTCCCACCCCCTCCGTGAGGCCTTTAGATGTTTCCTAGGAATGAACTACAACAATCCCGAGTAACATGTTGAGCTAAGAGAAAGCAGAAAATCAAGGGACCTAGAAATTATATCAAGGTTCAAAGATTGGTTGAGTCAGCACAATCCTTTTACTTGCAGCACTAGTGAATTGATTTCTCTTTCAACGGGGTTGGTTTGCGACTCTTCAGTTAATTGTGATGAAGCATATAAAGTCGGCTTAAAAGCGATGGAAAAAATGATGGGAAAAATCTTTTAATGAAATGAAGCTACATAGGAAAGATATGGTTACAACACAAGCGAGCTTCAAGTCTATCAAAGTGAGACATAAAGACGTTTCAATAAACTCTCAGCAAATATTCAATAGAATTATTTGCATATGTGACAGCCCAGTTAAACTGAAATCTTATTTCGAGTTTGAGTTAGCATCGCACCCACCTTCATTATTTAACGATGTATTGCTACGAAAAGGTACGAAAGCATCTTTCATGAAATTGTTTGAAGATAGAATTGTCCAGGAGACGTTTGAGGCAAACA